>JBBPJV010000573.1:0-19087 GCA_038088915.1 Sutorius aff. eximius
ACCTCTGCCTTTCTTTTTTCCTACTGCTCAATCACGCCCGGATTGGTCTGCATGATCATTTCTAGGTTGGCTTGTTGGGTCTCGAGATTCGCCTGCAATTCCTCTACCGTCTTGTCGTGGATAGAACCATCCTTAATGGCACTCCATCAGCATCCTGCGCTTCTCGAGAATGGTGATAATGAAATTCAGGGTTCGACGCACCACTTCCATTTGTGCAAATTGGTCCTGGAATTCTTGGTCCATGCCCCGTACGAGCATGACGCTCAGATCTCGCTTTTCCTTGGCCTCAGCTTTGAGAGTAGTGTAGTTTTGGTGCGCTATCCTCACGGATGAGCACATGTCCGAGGAAATAACATGTTGTTCACCTTCCTCAAATTCGGCAAGTGCTCGCTGATACCTTGCGTCCTTTTCCTGACAAAGGGCCTCAAGGGCGTTCTTGTTCGCACCGACTTGTAAAAACTCGAGCCCGCTACGCGTAGCAGCTGCTTGGTCGATAACAGCAGCATGGATGAGTTGCTGAATAACCGCGAGTGTATGAGCTTTTCGAACCAACTTGACATAGATGGAAAGACTGACGCTATATTCCAGAGTAATCTTGACACGTTTCTTGCACAAATCAAGCAGCTTCCTCTTGAGACGACTCCGCTCATCATCAGCAGACGGTGCGCTTTCCAACTCCTTGAGCTTATTCTTGTTGCTCGCTACCAATGGTTGCAGTCATTCGTACGGGATACCACCAAAGACGCAGTATCTACGTACCAATCTTAGCCTTTAATGTTGCTGTATGCTTCTCTGTATCAATCACTTTCTTCTTTCGTTCATTAAGAGCGTCCTTCAATGAAGTTTAGCAGTGCATTATCGTCAGCGAATGGGGAACACCTAACAAATTTCTCCTTGTACTGGTTTTCCTCTCCTCTTATCTCGCGTTCCTTTGCTGCAAGAGCATTGGCATCCTCATTGATAACCTCAAGGGCTCGCCTCGCATCTTGAATGGTCTGGTCTAGTTGTTTTTTGATCTCAGGATCAACTGCAAGTCTGTGAGATCACTTCATAACAAGAACACTTAAACGACGCACCGGCACTGCTAACGAGGTTGCGAGCTGGCCGAACTTCGCGTGTCGCGTTTTGAGCGATACGTTTCCCGTATCGCGAGCGCTGGACCATGTTAATCACCTTTCCGGCTATGAACGTGGCTCCGCCGCCCTCTCCACGGGGTCCAAAACGCGAAACAGCCTGCATGGCATTGACTACATCAACTTTAGAACCGTCGAGGGCGATGGCCTTCAAGAAACATGAATATTGAATATAGAAAGAAAAAGGGGTCGGCGCACTGTACGGTGCAAATTTATTTCTCGACTGAGGTACCACAACAAGCCATCGGGACAGCTGATTTTCTCAATAGCATACGTATCGAAACCCAAGGTGGCAAGCTATTCAGGGGTTAGAGAATTCTAATGGATGGAGTTCGGAACGAACCTCTTCATCGTTTATTGGCGGACCGAGATGGTCAACCTTTGGACGGAACCAAGTGTTGATTTTAGATTTCAAGCCCGCTTCGTTTAAGTCGTTCAAGCAACGGTTGAGTAATTCGTAGTCTTCCTCGCATTGTGCAACAAAGGTCTTGGGAAGCAGGCAATTGTCAGGGATCGGGATGAATAGATGCATCATTGATCATTTACCATGAGTTGATTGGCATTGAAGCAAGCCTCCACAGCATTGGTAAACCTCTTGTCAGGTACGCTGCAGCAAATCATAGGTGGTTCAAACACCTCCATCTTGAACCTACTCTGGTTGTTGCGAAGCCACGCGACTGCGTCGGCGTGATCACGATTCCACGAACGAAGGTTTTCGAGCTTTCTATGGCGTTCATCGTCCAGTTTTCGTAACCTGACGCCAGATATGTTAGAGGAAAAGTCGGAAGTAAGTGTAAATCCTTTACTGGCTCATTGCTTCCTCGATCTTGGCTTTCTGGATGGCAGACGCATCGATATTAGCCTTCTGACGATCTTGGAGTTCATCCATACGGTTCTTCGTGCGATTATGATCCGTGTTTAATTGACGCTGCAAATAGTGTGGGTTTCGTCAACCGTTGCGTTGCGAAAAGATAGCCGCATACAATCTCATTATTGATCGTTGGCAGATCCTCCAGTTTAGGTGGATTGTCAACCTCGGTTTGCATTTTCTTGATCTGGTTTTCGAGGTCTTTGATCTTCTTCGCCCGGTCTTTCTCGGCGCGCTTCAAGCCAGTAAGCTTGTTCGTGACCTCCTCGGCCTCATTCTCCTACGAGGAATTGAGTAATCGTCAACTCAGGGGTACCATCAAAACGTACAAGATTCTCGCTTTCATTCCATCTCACCTTCATCTGCTGGAACTTTGCCCTGGACGCATTCTTCTTTTTCTCTCGAGCCTTCTCAAACTCCTTGTATTGAGCGGCCATTCGCCTAGACGAGCATTACCGGCCGAACCACCATGAACATAACGCAGGCTCACTCGCGCTTCGCGTGCACAGGGGCATTTCTGTCTCGGAGCTCCGCGACACGAGCATGGAGCTTGCGCTGACGTTCCTTGGCCTCGGCATAGCGTTCCTTCACTTCGTGATATTCGTTGACAGGGATCAAAACTCTCAATACAGCGATCTGATAAATGTTAATACGGACGACAGACTGATTGCAAAGAAACTCGACATACCGCTTTCTCGATCCGCATGCGCTCTTGATACCGCGCTACATCACGTTCAAGTTGAGCATTTCGCTCTTCCATTACTCTAAGGGATTCTTGTTCTTCTTTTATCCGCTGTCGCCGTCGCCATGTCAGCTGGATGGACCACCCGGCTATGACGAAAGATTCACCTCTTGTACAACTTTGAGTTCCTTACCCGAAGTAATGAGAGTATCATGCCACTTTGTGAGATTGGTATCACCCGCAGCACGCTGAGTCTCCCTAAGCAACTGCTGGGGTGTCATCTGGGCAAACTCGGAGACTTTGTCTTGGGGGAGGAAAGAGCTAGAGATCGCATATATGCACTCAGTACAAGAAATTCAACAGTTAACAATCCTCCGTTACCAAAGGTTGCCGACTTGGACATTTAACCTCGCCATACGGTGAGAAATTTCTTTACCGGTAGTCTGTTGACCGTTAAGGGTGAACGTAGAGGACCTAGTCTTTGCGCTAAGGTTGCGCCGGATGACAAGATTCCGCTCGCCTTTGGCTCCCTTCAATTCAAGTTCGATATAACCCGTTTCCTTGTCGTTTTTGACGAAAGAGCTGATCTCGCTTGCACGACCCAGGGTCTAGAAGTGGACTTCAGTGGATGAATTACAGCATACAGAGCAGACTAACACTTGGAGGCCAGTTTAGACCAAGGCAGATTGCACAAGAAATGCTGCTCTTCCCTGTGCCATTGGGACCGAAAATCATATTTAGATAAGGGCCCGGACAAAACTCTACCCAATCGTAGGTAACAAAGTTCCGCAGCTGGACACGAACTATAGATCCGGGAACGAAGCTGACAGGATGCCGTATGAGGAAACCAAAACCAAATGCCGCCAAAAAGGAGTGGCTTACCCATCAGTGTCCCGGGGAAGCGTTTGGACGCGTTGAGGTTGTGCCTGATTCGGGCTCGAAGGGACGGAAGCGCCAACCGAGTTTATCCTAGCGCGCTTGCGCCCCCTGGGTGTACCCTCGCCTTCTTCCTCAAGTTCTGCACCTTCTGCGTCCCGATCTACCCCTTCTGCGTCCACCCCGTCGGACTGGGACGACACCTGTGCCCCATACTCTTCCTCGTCAGACTCGACGCGTCGTGCTTTCCCCTTTTTGGCATTCTCCTGTTTGATCTTGATTTGCTTTCCCTGGGTGCTTACCTCGACGTTCTCTTTGAGAGAATCGTCGTCGTTCACAGTCGCTGCGCGCGTGCGACGTGGCATCGTTGTTGTGCTGTCGCGAGGCAAAGTACGAATCAACGTCAAGAGAGATGCGTCCCCAGATTGAATTGGGGCATGTAATGACGATTTAGGGCAGGCCATTTCGAGTCACGGCCCGCCGCTTCCGGGACTTCACCACCCAAGCATATTACCACTCTTCCAACGACATGATCGTTCGAAGAAAGAGCACAACACACGACCTTGCAACCCTTCGTTTACATCCAGATGGATCCCGTGTTCAACAATCCTCTGTAAATGCCGGACGCCGCGCAGCAGCCTCTACCGTCGTAGACCCCAGGGGGAATTGGATCGCAAAGGATGCTGGGGGCAAGACCTTTGTCAAATCACGGAAGAGCGTCCACGGCGCACACGCGGGCGACGTCAATGGCGAGTACATCGATTTCTCTGGTGGCGAGGAAGCTACGAGCAGTCGGAGTAAGGGTAAGCAGCGAATTCGCGGCAACCAAACTCCGGACGAGGATGCGCCTCAAGAACCAGAGTCTGAACTGTTGGGTACAAGGGCTAGACGGCGTCTTTCCTTCATGCGCGATCTCAGTTTTCTAGACCCTCCTCCTGTTTCTATTTCGTCACTCGACCAAGATGCAGAGCACTCAGATGCCAACATTATCTCTTTTCCGGACCCAGCTTCTGTAAGTTCGTCACCATTGGTTGGACAGTTCCTGCCTAACGGCATTCGAGGATCTGTTGAAATCAATCCATCATTTTGCCAGTTGCTACTATCGCGAAAGAGGCCAGCTATTGGACAGCAGCAGGGATTATCGCGAACGGAAAAAGGAAAAGTGCCAGCAATCAAAGAGGGGTATTCATGCTTTCGTTGCCAACGCCCTTGAACACCAGGACATCAACTCTGAGATTGAACACACGGAAATGGAGGATGAGACAACCGAAGAGGACGCAGACGAGAGCGAAGTCATGGATGTCGAGGTCGAAAAGAAAGAAAGACCCAACGCTAAAGCGGACACGTACAGGAAGGATATGTACAAAGCGTTCGATGGCTCTGCACTTATGGCCATGGGTATGTCTGAAGACTATGGCTCGGAAACCAACTTACGTGTTGCAGGCATCGTGCTGCAGGAATATGTAGCACATACACTCTCTTCGAGGCCTCGTGCCTCAAGAGGAATCTCAAGGCCCAAAACGGAGAAGAGCTGGGTAAGACCATAATAGTCAATGTTTTGTCGGAACGGCCATCGTACATAGCAATGGGTCACGAATATATTAAGGCACGTTCTGAGAGATGGAGAAGCATGAACGAGGGCTACTTGGACGATGATGAGGGTGCTGAGCTTTTGCTCTTGGCATCAAGCTTGAGGATGTAGTCGTCCGTCAAAGTACCATTCTCCCATCGCTTCAATATATTATGGCCATAGATACCCGGATTTGGCCCGCCGAATACCTTGAGTCGCGCCATGCGCCGGTCTCGTAGCTTGTTCTTGGGTAACATGCCCGAGACAGCGTGATAGATGATCTAAGAGCAAAACCACAACCCCATTCCAGGTTGACCCTGCAAGGAAAAACGAACACAACACACCTCGTTGGGTTTCTGCTCCATCATGGTCTGATAGGGGGTCTCTTTGAGACCACCAGGATACATGGAATGCTTTCGATATACGAGTTGTTCGTCCTTCCTCCCGGAAACCCGAATATTCCGCGCGTTGGTCACCACGACATAGTCACCGCAGTCCACTAACAACAATCAAACTGGTCCTCAACGACCAACATGACAAAACTCACCGCCCTTGTCATATATTGGTTTATGCTTGCCCATGAGCACAAGTGCGATCCTCTCCGCAAGCTTTCCCAACACCCTGTCCGACGCATCGACATGATGCCATACTCGGGCATAGGCAAGCGCGGTCTGTCATTTACTGAGCAAGTTCCGTAGTCGGCAGACCGGATAGAAGGTTTTACATTACCAACGGCTTGTGACATCCTCCCAAGTTCTTGACGCAGAAACGCGAATTTCGAGCGATATTGGTGGATTATGTAATCAACCACAAAACCAAAGTAGCAACGGCACGGGCAGGTAACAACTAGCTTTCGTCCATTGACGCCGTTTCTTCTGAACGGTTAGGGTCCTTACCGATCGCTTTTCCGCATCCAACAGGGTCTGCCATGATATCTTCTTTTTGTTTTCGGTCTTGCACTTGATCTTGTTGTAGTACTGACCCATTCGCAGTCTCTCATATTTGCTGATTGGAGTTCGGCTCGGGGCTGGTTGCGGAATGTAAACGCTCCATGCCATCCGCCATGATACATGACCTCCGGGGAACAATCTTGAGAATCAAGATAATGCTAATGTCTAAGTGATTCAGTACCAGAAGCTCGAGCATAGAGTCGGCGAGCTGAGGAACACCACCAAATTCCACACGCTGGTCGGACTCCTTGCTGTTGGCACTCGTTCAGTGTGACACCACGGTTCAGAACCAGCATAGGTGACCCTTATTGGTCTTCTTCATACACATGGAAGGGACCTTGCGTACAGCACCGCACTAGCGCCAGATAACCGATTTCCCGCCAGCCTGCGGCTAAACCTGCTTATTACTACAGCCTTTCCCAGTGCTGGCTTCAAACTCGCGTGCGGTAACATTCCTCCGCTGCATTCGATCGCATTTGGTCGGCCCCTGATGAATTTGAAGGTACTTGTGGCTCTCCGTCTGCGTGGAAAATAGCGAATTGATGTTTTTACCAGTTGAACGGTTGCGTTCACGGGCAGTACCCCTCGCTGACAAATCCAGCAAGCAGGGAGGGGAGACCAGGCGCATTAACGAGGGGATTGCTCTCGATCGCAAAACATTGGCACTGCGCCCTCACGGCCACCCCAGACGACTCGTTTCCTTGGTTTGCCTTTCAGTGTATCTGGGTCATCATTATAACCACTTGGGGAGATGGAAGATCTTGATGATGCTATCCTCCATTGCTGAGAATCACTGGTACTTCTCCCACCGGGACACCCAGATCGTTCGATATCATTGAACAATCTCGTAGTCCATCTCTCTGAACGGTATAACCAACTCGGGGCGAGGGAAGATCTCGATGAGGCTATCTTCCATGGTTGAGAATCACTGGCACTTTTCCCCACTAGGACACCCCGAATTGCTCAATGCCATTGAGTAACTTTGCAGCCTATCTTAGCATTCGGTGTGACCAGCTTGGGGAGATGGAAGATCTCAATGGGGCTGCCCTTCGTGGCCGAGCATCACTGGCACTTTGCCCACCGGGACACCCAAATCGCTCAATGTCGTTGAACAATCTCACAGGTCATCTCTCCAGACGATATAGCCAGTTCGGGGCAATAGAAAACCTCGGTGAAGCCATCCTCCATGGGCGAGAATCATCGGCACTTCACCCACCGGGTCACCCAGATCGCTCAAAGTCGTCGAGCAACCTTGCTATTGATCTTGCCACCCGATGTGATCGACTCTGGAAGGTGGAAGATTCCAAAGAATCCATTCCCAGCCGAGATGCACCAGCAAATTGTCCGCGAAATCACCTAGGTTGGTCAATATCAATGTCAACGGAGAACCTCACACCCTACCTGCATATGAGATTCTATTAACTAAGTGGAGTCAATGATGAGGAGGATACGGACTCTATGCTCAGCTAACACATGCACTCGAAACGGTGTCTTCTTCCGATCTATTCGCCGCCAGGGAAAGGATCCGTGCGGCCGAAGGTTTCGAGCATCCCACAACGGGTTTAACATACGAAACATATCTTCGCTTACTTACTCATCATCTGGCTACTTTACCATCTCTACCCCAACATCATGCCGTCCCCAAGGACCTCACTTCATCACTGGCGGTGGACGCATTTCCAGTTTGTTCTCGTCAACACTCCCCTGTCAGAGTGGTTGAATTCCTGGAGCAGGGGTCGGGACGTCTTTTGGAGCCAGCGCACCTGCCTTCGTTCCCTTCTTGACGACGTTCTTGCAGCTGGATCGGCAAGGAAAACGTTAGCAGACCAGTTCACGCAACTGACACTGCGGATTCGAAATACCCTCAACTCACCTGGTGCATACTAACATGATCAGATGTGCAATTCCAACATAGATCTGGAAAGGAGTGTGGCTAATATCTGTAGGCTCCAGTCTCTCACATTTTCTGCTTCCCTTGCTTTTCTCCCATCTGTAACGGTCGATCCGTGAGGGCTCGTCATCGTAGTAAATGCCAGCAAGTATGGCTGTGACGCTCTCGTCATCTTAATTGACAGGGATCCAGTTCATATTCCACTGTCTATCACGAAGGGAGATGCTTGGGAACTGTCATCGAAGGTTCGTATACTGGTTGTTCTCCCAGAGTCGATGGACGTGACAAAAGAATCCTGGTTCAGTTTGCGGAAACTCTGGGACGACATCATCTCCCCTCTAGTCGACTTCCTTTGGACAACACATTCATTTCGATCATGCTTATGGTGGTGTCCCACTGCCGAGTTCACACTCCTTCCCTTACATGCCACCGGTCCGTTCAGGAAGGGTCGACAGAATCTCGCTGATCTCTATGTTTCGTCTTACACCCCCACTCTCACTGCCCTCATGCATGTCAGAAAGCGCAATCTCTCGCATCCTGCATTACAACTGAAACGATTCCTTGCTATAGGCCAAGCGAAAGCCAATGGCAAGGGTGAACTCGCTTATGTCGGCGCCGAACGGACCAATATCGGTCAGCTCATCGATGGTCTAGCCACATTCACGCATATCGAGGGCGAAGAGTCTTGCATTGCTCGGATCACGGAAGAACTTTGGAGGCACGAATGGGTGCACTTTGCATGTCATAGTATCCCCAACCGGAAACATCCATTCAAGTCTGCGTTCGCGCTCCACGACGGACGCTTCACTATCCAACAGATCATTCAATGCATCCCGCAGAATCTCGAGTTTGCTTGTGTTTCTGCTTGTCATACGACCGTTGGAGACAAAGAGAGTACCGACGAGGTGATCCATCTGGCATCGGCCATACAATTCGCTGGATTTCGTTCGGTCATTGAGACGATGTGGGCGGTGGACGACACTCAGATGAACAAGATAACGTCATTGCTTTACCAGAATATGAAGGACAAGTCTAGCCTACCCGTGCAACATTCGCGTTGCACATGGCGGTAAAGAAATTGCCAGCGGACGTACCATTCGATCAGCACATCTTATATATATACATCTTGGTGCCTAGTGGTTCTCTATCTTCGTTTCTTCCCTTCCCTTGCTTAGATCTGTTACTTGTCATTCTCTACTATCTGATCTGTTAAGACATGTTTTATCGGACTCGTGAAGTGGAAGGTTAAATAAATTCACAAGGTGTGTCTTCATCACTCAGTTTTCGATATGCCGGTCCGAATGCGCGCCGGCATGACTAAGTATGATTCGAATGCCTGTCTAATTGGCTTCGAGTTTTCGACTGTCGCCCGCACAATATCCTAGTGCTTTCTCAAACTACTACGTCAACTTGAAACAGGAATGGTACCCGTCTCATTCGGTGGAATAAATAAACATATCTTCAATGTGATCGGATCAAGGTAACAAGGGCACGTTCTGTACATATATTACAGCATACACGTCATCGATTGACCGCGAACCGCGCTTCGCATTTATTTCACTCGGTCTTTTTCGTAGCTTTGATCAGGTCAGCTGCCTGGAAACATACCACTCAGTAGTGTCATCACGCAACGAGAAGATGTTTGCTCGCCTTTTCTCCGATGGCATAGGCAGTGTCGACCAGATGGGCAGCAATCTGCAGTGGCGCGATGGACATATCTGCCACGCGTACGTTTTCCGTTCCACTATCGTATCGATCATCGTCAGCAAAGATCGAAAGAACACACCGTCGGTGGCTTACTAGACTCGGAGTTCATTATCAACCACGCCACCGAGTGACCTTGGTGCCATCGCTGCCGTGCCTGGATTCTCATCAGACACGAGGGAAGGGGGGTACTAAATACCACACACCAAGGGGGTGGTGAACGGAAGTAAGGCAATTGCGAGCAAAGCTCTCAAAGTCTGCATACGTCCGAACCTCTGGACCAGGCGTGCTCGGTGCGACGATAACGTCTTTGAGCGGTGCCGTCTCAGAGATCTTACGCATAAACTGCGTAACCTTTGTCAAGAGTTTCGTGTCTTTGGTATGGTCAAAACTCAAAACGAGGATAAGAAAGGAAGAGTACTTGCCAAACGGGTTGTTCAGATAGCGAGGGTTGATGGTGGGAGGGTCCAGGGGATTTGGAGACGAAATGTGCTATGAAAACGGGGGTCACAGTCCGAAGCATGCTTAGCGTGGAAGGGAACATACCGTTGACCCACGCGAGACTGGATGCTGGTGCAAAGAACTAGTGGTTGGTGATGCATCGCCGGAGAAAATAGAATGTTCACATACGGCTAATGATGCCACCAATGTGATATAGGACGCGTTTTGCTTTGGCACAGAAACGAAGAACCTTGGGACCATGATGACTTCCACATCACCTACCCCATCGTGCTCAAGGTATTCCCTCTGGATCTCCAACTGTCTCTTGTGAAAGGGGTTGCTTGTCACGGAAATTTCTTTTTCAAGTTCCGCCTTCAGCTCGTCCACTTCTTCCTTGGTCAAAAAGTTCTTGAGCTTGAAGAAACTATATACGCTAATCGCCGTCGCGTAGGCGCCAGTCTTCTTGTCGCGGCTGGCGGACAGTACATAATCAACGAGAAATCTTTGGTAAATGGATACGAAATCTGACTATTCTTTCACTTGCTCCGCCCTGTATTCTGGATCATTCCGCAGACGATCTATTGGCATGTGGTATCGGAGTGATTCGGCTGTTAGCGTCGGATAAGGCTCACCAATAGTAAACACGCCTTCCTTGACAGTAAAGTCTGAAGCGACAAAGAAGTGATCTTGCAGGTTCTCGCCAACAGCGGGAAGGTCTACAACTGTCGGAATGTTAAACTGTGAGAGTATCGCAGGGTTACCAACGCCGCTGAACTCGAGGAGCCGAGGGGTGTTGTAGGTACCTGTGAGTGAGACCGACCGAGTCACCCATCTGGACAATTACATGCATCATCCAGCTCACCAGCGGATACAATTATTTCCTTGTTGACTCTTAGCTCGAAAGGAAATGTCTCCGCAACAGGGAACTTCCAGTCAATACCTCCCAGACATGCCAGCCCGACCGCCTTGACATCCCTGGTGCAATCCCTAGAATCAAAAAGGATCTTCGTCGCGCATACACCCTTCAAAACGATGAGATTCTGTTGGGAAACAATCGACTTGGGGTTTCGCAAATAAGCGTTAGCAGCATAGGATCGTGTTCCCTGCTCCCGATTCACCGCCGTCTCAGCATTGAGTATCCCAGTTGAATCGCCACACCCCTTGTCATTGACATCAGTTCCGGAATTTTCGAAGGATAATTTGGAGACTTCATACAGGGCTTCTATTCGTCTTGATGCCAAAACTGCGGAGCGTCTCGACCGTTGGCTTCAACAGGTCGGTGTAAAGAGTGTTGTGCGTGGAGTGGACCGGTCCGCCGTGCCCACGGAACACACGTTCTTCTTGACGCGCTGCTTTGTCTTCCTCTTCCGTGATTCCAGGATATATCTGATCTGTTGCCCACTCGTATGGTTCGTAGTGTTCTTGGGCTTTGAAATAAGGGAGGAGACCGTTCCAGTCCCATCCACGACCGAACTCGTTCCAGGCATCATACTCAGGACTAGAGGCGCGTATCCTAGCAAGAAAATTGATACCGCTCGATCCTCCGAGCAACCTTCCGCTGGAGTAAATGCGGTGGATGAGTATCAAGGCAATGCCCTGAAGCAGCGAAAGAGCACGTACGCCGAAGAGGCTACTTGACGACCATTTAAATTTGGTTGGGGGACCTGAACCAACGTTGAGCAATATGACTAAACATCGCAGGAGACCCACTGTTTGATAACTCCAATCATAGTCCTTATCTCCGAGTGCCATGCCATATGCTCCTAGCGACCTTTGTTGAAATCGATGAAATAGCTCAACAAAAGCGCAAACCTGGAACGTCCTAAAGATACGTTCGGTCATAGGTGAAAGCATCGAGCTGAAACAACTTACAACCACAGCATCCTCGCGATATACGCCAGCCTCGATCACACACACAAATTGCCCAGGCGCCAAACTCTCTGCCAATCTAAGGGAAGTATTCACTCTTCCGACCAACGAAACCTAGCGCAAACCAGCCACCAACCTGGATGCCAGAGCTAAACCAGCCGTTCCACCGCCTGATACCGGACAAGTAAGTGCTGGGGCGGGCTACTAGGCCAAGCCAACACTCACCTACGACGATGTACTCAAAGCAGGGAGTGGGGATAGAATCCTCGATTATTTCATGACCGTTTACCTCGGATTTGAAGTCTCCACGCGCCTGAGAGACGGACTTGTGTCGACTGGTCAAGTCATCGAGGCCATGAATGAAGATGGTCGGGTCAAGACACCAGGTAGACATGGCTGGCCGCCAAGCTTCTGAGGATCCGGCGTGAGAGATGGTTGGTCTTTTATCCCTACAGATTCCGGGGCTCCGCAGCTGAATGATGGCCGGGGTGGGTATTACGAGGTATTGCCAACACGCTTACCCCATCCATAAGTCTGAAACGGCGATGACTTGGGAGGCCGTGATTTCGAGTGATCGATGACAGGTTTGGCGTATATTCACTGGCACGTACTACCTGTAAGTAGTCCATGCGATGGCAGATGAATCTCAAGAACCGGTAAGCTCCATCCACTGACTTCATGGAACTCGTCGCTTTCTGAACATGGATCTTCCGTTCAAGACTCCTCGTTCAACCTACATTCTGCAGTGAGCCATCACGGCAGTCTAGTGGCTCACCTGGGATGAAACGCCAGAAATCAATTTGATAACCGCGTCAACAGAACGTCAACCTGCTGTCGCTCGACCACCCGCTTGCAGATCGCTGAACCCTTTCTGTCAAACCTGTCCAAGGGTGCACAGTAGGTGAAGTAATGGCCATAGCAGCCTGGGGTGGTGACTCACTGCAGTGGTTCGCCAAGGTTGTGATGGTGCCCATGAGTGGTATGCCTTCATTACGCGGCAGTACTTGATGTGCTTGCCCCAGAATCGTAAGTTGTAAAGTGTAGAACGCAGTGCAGTCGAATTGCACACCCCTTGACCAGGAACCAATTTATCTGCATACCCGAGAAGCCAAAAAGGCTCCCCCAAATTGGAAGGTGCTCGCTAAGTCGCCTAACCCACTCATTCTGCTTGTCATCACGGCTCTCCAAAGGTGACCTGAAAAGAGTCGTCAAACAATAGCGTTATTATGCTGCCCTGCAGATGAAGAAAAATTTTTTGATAATGGGTGTATTTGACAGCAAATATACGAGCTTCATAGCTACGTCGCTACTTTTTCACTCTGCGCTTACTGGGAGTTTTCTGACCGCTGGTAGCAATAGTCTTTGCACCTTCTTTCGGTTCCTCCGGTGCGGGTGGTGCAGGTGTGGGTTGTTTCGGAGCTGGCCTTGGCTTTCCTTTCGGCTGGCCTTGCGCCTTAGGCCTGTGGAGGAAGTTCAAGACGAACGTCCCTACACCTCCACTGATGATATACATCAGCCATTTGGGAACTCGAACGAGGTATCTGTAGACTGCCGCAAAAACGAGCGCGAGGTAATCAAGGACCCATTCTCTGCCATGCAAATCAGTCCGTGGAAATGATTCATATGCAGGTTCATTCCAACCTGTCTCCACCCGGGCCGTACGGGGACACCCAAGGCTCCTTCTGACGCCACCCTTCTTCCTTGAGAAAATGGTATAGCACTTCGTCACTGAGCCGAATCTGGCCAACCCTGTAGAATCGAAGGGTCTTTCCTCGATCCTTCAGGACAACGAGCATGGGTGGGCTGAAGAAATGCTTTGAGCGATGCAGAGTGGCAAAGGGACACGGGATTACACACGTCCAAACCGCCCATTTGGTAGTTATTACAGTAACGTCCAAGTAGTCAATCCTTCCGAATCGAACATGTTCCAGGTCGCCTTTATCGAGGGTGTAGTTATATGCCGCATCAAAGGACTGGTCTGCGAATTTGGAGATTCCCTCTGGTTGTCCTGCGGTCGACGTTCTGCAACGACGTTCTCAATGTCTGCGTAAAATGGGTGAAGAAAACCGGCTCACACGACGATGAACCACAATCGTTCTTCTTCCTCCTCCGGTGTCATTTCTTCATTCACAATCATGTCTGCATAATTGGAGTCTGTGATAAGAGGGATCCGCTCATCCCAGTACACGGGTGGTGTTCCAGTGAGATTAAGGCCAATTGCAGAAGAGAGTGCCGAAAGAGGACCACCAGTCACCAGGTTGTCGAGAAAAGACTGCTTCGGCGGGGTTATGCCACGGTTCTTAGGTGTCCCGGGGGACTGAGGGGCTGGCGGTTGGGGTTGTGCGGGCAAAGTGGGCACCGCCTGCCCGGGAGTCCATCCAGGCGAAAAGTACTGGGTCGCGTTGGCTAGCCCTGCAGTCAAGAATAGGCTCGATACAAGTGCTGGCGACTTCATGAGTTGACACGGAGGCGATGATGGCAGGAGCAGAAAGACAATAGTTTGGGAAATACAAGCATGGCGGTGACATTCGTGCCTGACGTTGAACACCTCCAACACACACGCGACACGTTTTGCGCTGTTGATTGACCGTTTAGATTGCTGTAATTCTGCCAATGTACATGTAATAAGTGCTCGTGGATGTTCGAGTCCGAGCTGTAGTCCTAATTGAGGTTGAATTGAGGCAGTTTTGATCCCGTCACTGCCAACATCAGCATCGCCCACCAGGCCAACGTCTAGTCAACATGCCTGCCAGAATGCTCGGCTGGTCACCTCTTTGGATTTTGTTCCTCATGGTCCACCGCACACGGGCCGCCCCCACTGATGGTGAGTCTTGTCACTCATACGACCAGTTGACTTCATACCACCTCCGGCGTAGTGCCTTCCGCAGCCTCGTTCTACGTCTCGGATCTCCCTGGTCTACAACAAGACCCTACCCACCCGCTACACATGTACGCTGGACACATCGTCTCCGACCCAAAAGCATCCTCTGCAAGTGAACTCGACGTGCTCGCACACCTGTTTTTTGTGATGGTGAAGGCGCGCCGGGCGGCTGATAAAGAGAGACTGATGTTCTGGTTCAACGTGAGTTTATGCGACCCTCACGCGTGCACGCCGGCGTGAATGGCCTCGCTACTAGGGTGGACCGGGATGCTCATCCTTTGACGGACTCATGATGGAGGTTGGCCCCTTCAAGGTAGACGGCCACGGCGGCTTGAAACTTGTCGAGGGGGGGTGGGAAGAGTACACCACTATGGTCTACGGTGGGATTCACGCTTCCTTGCTTCTGTTTTACTCGGGTCTCATAATTTGACAGTCGATCAGCCGGCGGGGACGGGATTGTCATACACTAGCACAGACCACTATGTGAATACACTACAAGAGGTACGACATCCTTTGCTCATTATCCCCTGCGGTTAGCTGAGGTTCTTACAGGCTACGGACCACGTGATACAGTTTCTCAAAACTTTTTATCGGGTATTTCCAGAATGTTTGTCAGTCGATGTCAGTCTTTCTTTCTTGGTGTTGTCTTTAACTGCTCACGATGCTCACGACTCCCAGACCTATCTCGGTGGCGAAAGTTTTGCAGGGCAATATATCCCTTATTTTGGTATCACATCTACCCAAGTTTAATATCAATCCGTCAGTTGCTAACACCTACATAGCGGACGCTATTCTCAGGTCGAATCTCAACATTCCGTTGCGTGGTGCCGCAATCGGGAATGGCTGGATAGATGGCCGGAACCAATACCCTGCATACCTCGAATTTGCAGCAGCCCAAGGTATTATTGATGTGCAGTCCCAGGTAGATTTGAATTTATCGCCTTCGCATGGGTGTATGATAACGTATCGCTCGAAAGCAATACATGAATAGCAAACAAGCAATGGAACGATGCCTCGCCGAATTCGACGGTGTTTTTCCAGAGCCAATAAGTACCAATGACTGTGAGGACCTCGTATCTTCCATTATTGAACCAAGGTCGCGGGTGTAAGTACAGATTTGAGCTTCTCTCATCATTGTCCCTGATGATACCCAGCGTGGACGGAGTGAAGATGTGCATGAACGTATACGATGTGCGATTAGAGGACGACTACCCTGCCTGTGGCATGAATTGGCCACCAGACCTCAAGGACGTTGCCCCTTACCTTGCAGTACGCCCCCGATGTTCAAACCTTTCTACGCTGTTGTTCAACTACATCTGTATGCTGGCATTTGTAGCGTGAGGATGTCGTCAGAGCTCTGCACGCCACTGGAAAATCCGAGAGCTGGGTTGAATGTCAACCCCGCGTTGGGAGCGAGATGCGCACAAAGTCTTCACCATCCTCGATTACACTTCTCCCGGGCGTCATCGAACGGATCCCTGTCCTGTTATTCGTAGGTGACCAGGACTATGTGTGTAATTATGTGGGGATCGAGAAAATGATCGGTTCCATGACGTGGAATGGCGAGCAGGGTCTCGGTGTAAGTCTACTATCTACTTGTGTGCCCTCTCATCTCCCTGCTATCTTATGCATCTCTGTACGAGCCCGGACTGACTGCCGATGTTCCTCACGTCCAGGCTGTACCAAACGAGTCGTGGACTGTCGCTGGGGCACCAGCCGGGACATGGGCCTCTTCACGAAATCTCACCTACGTCAAGGTAGGGTATCGCCCTTCACCCTCCAGAAACACTGCCTACATCCCCTCCTATGCAGGTCTTCAATGCGTCACATATGGTCCCATACGATGTCCCTGATGCCGCCCACGATATGATCCTCCGTTTCATGGGCGTGGACTTTTTGGCGATCCTCGAGGGCTCGGCACGCATACCGAGTAGTGTTGGCGACGACGTCAAGCCCATCTTTGTGGACGAGGAGAACCAGCCTGAGTCGCCTGGTAAATCGCCCGAGGAAACGAAGGCACAATGGGATGGTGAGTGCTTCACATAAGAATGTCATTGTTTGTGATCCGAGAGCTGACATGGTACACAGCGTATTACAACGCAGGGACGGTTGCACTTGTGTTCTTACTCGTCGTCATCGGTCTTGGCGGATGTGTATGGTATCGGCTCCGTAGAAAACGTGTTATGCTCCATCGGGAGGATGACACGGAAGAAAACATACCACTCAAAAGCGCTGATGGGGATGGGGAGGAGCTCGAGTCTGAGGACGGTCTGCGAAAAGGTAAGGGTAAGAAGCGGGCCGTCGAAGAGGAGGGATCGCCCATTTTCCATGTGGGCGAAGCGGATGAAGACTAGCACGGGTTGGTCACTCCACTTTTCTACTATTTGGTCCTTGCTCTGGTTGTTATTGTGGGACAGCATACACCATAGAAAATTTTCTTGTTATATTGTTCGCGAGGGCAAGCTGGTTGCACACCGAGGTTGTTTTTACATCTGGATTTCACCGATGATGATAGCGTCCACCCATTCTCCAGCCTGTAGTTGTGACGGACCCCCGTCTCGAAGAGTGGGTAACTGAACTAACCCATTGGCCCCGTTCAGGCTCGCCACTCTGCTCGACCTTTGACCCCCCGTGCTATAAGCCTTGAGGCCTCCTGGCGTCATTTTCACAATGGCGCGATGGAATTCCACTCGTGGATCCAGGCGCATCGGGTGCTGGATCTATCCACGCGAAACATGATTTCTTTTCCCACAATCGAACCGACGCCGCGACTCACCTGGACTTTGACACGCGGGAGCTGACACCTCTCGATCGGCCACCCGCCCAACCGCCTGAGCGCTGGCACTACAAACACGTTAAACGTCACGATCGCTGATGCCGGATTTCCAGGAAGCGCGAAAAAGAACTTGCGCGCTTGTTCGCCTTGAATGTGTGGGATGCTCGCAAACGTCGTCGGCTTCCCGGGCTTGATCGACACGCGACCAAAGTGAATCGTCCCCTTGAATCGGCGCTCGATGATGGGCTTGAGGAGGTCGCTGGAACCCATCGAGGTTCCGCCTGTGGTGAGCAGTAGGTCAGCTTCTCGGAGTCCTTTGGCGATGGCTTGGACGTGTGCATCGATGCTGGACATTGGGTCAGCGATCATCTCTGGTTGACAAAAAAAAGCCATGGTCTCACTCGTCCGATACTATCCCCAAGTCAATAACCATGTATCCCATCCCTTCGAGTGCTGCTTGCAACGAAGGGCGGTTGGTGTCGTATATCCCTCCCCACCCCTCGCTGGGAAGTGGATTCGGGGATTGCAGGTCCACAATCTCGTTGCCCGTGCTCAAAAGTGCCACGACGGGCTTGCGCCGGACCTTGATCTATGCGCACGTCGCCTCGTCATTCAGTATAACAAAAGGACAACGCGACCAACCTCTCTTTGTCCGACAAACGCCAACGTACCGATTTCACCTCCCAGACTTGTGATAATGTCATCTTTTTGCAGCACCAAGTCCCCAGTGCACACATCTGAACCCGGGAGTCTCACGCTGTCTCCTTTGAGGACCTGCACGAGTGTCTTGACCTTACTCTCTTCGAGGTCTTCGCCGCTGGCGTCTTTGGTTGTAGCCACCAGCTCCGTGTCCTCGACCATGATAACGGCGTCCATCCCGGCAGGGAGCGGTCCACCGGTGTTGACGCGGAATACAGACCCCTGTGGGACATCCTCTGCTAATGCATGGGTTTTCCACGTCAATACGTTGTATACTCCTGGCGGATCAGAGGCTGCCAGATTAGAGTGTTAAGCTAAACAATCCTCAACTGGGTAACGTGACTATCCTTACATCGGACCGCATAGCCATCTACGTTGGTTGTTTGCGAAGACGGCACGTTCTGCAGGGCGTAAACGTCTTCGGCGAGTACATGCCCCGCGAGAGCAGAGTTGACCTGTGCAGGGTATTAGCCAATATGGCAACGTTTCTCTGACGACAATCACGGACTGGCAGCTCGTGAGGCCCTAGAGGTTGGATCTCAGTAAGAATGAGCTGGAGTGCTGCTTCGAGACTGATCTGCGGGTATGGCGACTTGCGATGACGACCTGGGGCTGCAGGCGGGTTCGTAATGCCTCTCGACCTGAAAGGCCCCGTGTACTTACCAGGCGTAGATGGATCATGGGAGAGAAGTGTCCTGGGTGGAGGGGCTCTGTGCCCCTCGTGATGATGGTGGTGCTGGTGCTAGT
>JBBPJV010000574.1:0-19040 GCA_038088915.1 Sutorius aff. eximius
GATCGGGGTGAGGGGTGGGGTTGTGGGGTGGGTGTTGGCCTTGTTTTGTTGGCATAAAGCGCAGCCTGAGACGTATTCACAGATGAAGGTGGCAAGGCCGGGCCACCAGTGTTCGCGGGCAACCAGTAAGCGTGTCTTTAGCATGCCCGGGTGTCCGGCGGATTTGTGGTCGTGGTGAGCTGCAACTACTGTGCGGCGCAGGTCTGGGGGAACATATGTGCGGCCCTGGTAATAGAGGACCCCATTGGAGAGGAGGAAGTCTGCCATGCACGCCCGGAGGAATTTCGGGGTAGAGTTGTCATTAAGGAAGGAGAGGACGAGGGGGTCGGCGGCGGAAGATTGGGAGATGGCTTCCTGAGTGACAGAATCTACCAGGTTGACGAAGAGGTTTGGCGGGAGGAGAGTGGTCTCCGAGTTGTCGGAGCTTGGGGCTTGGTGGTTGGGGCGTCTGGAGAGGGCATCGGGGGCGGTGAGGAGTTTACCGGGGACATGCGTCATGCAGAGGTCGTAGTCCACCAGGTCCAGCATCCATCTGGCTTGTCATCGGTTTAAATGTTGGGGTTGTTTAAAATACAGTAAGTTTTGGTGGTCAGTGAAGACCTGGACCGGGTGGACGGTGCCGCGGAGGTAATGCTTCCAGGCCTTCAGGGCTCGGATAATGGCAAGGAGTTCTCTGTCAAAGATATCGTAGTTTCATTCGGCCGGGCCAAAGGACTGGGATAGGTAAGAGCAGGGGTGCCACTCTCCATTTGAGTCCGTTTGGAGGAGGACTCCCCCGGACGCGGCAGCAGAGGCGTTGGTGGCAATGGCGAAGGGCCTGGAGGGGTCGGGTTGGAACAGGACCAGCTTGGATTGGAATCGGTCTTTGAGGGTCTGGAAGGCCTTCTGGCAAGAGAAGTCCCAGAGCCAGCAGGCGGTTTTCTTGGTGAGGTCGATTAGCGGGCGGGCGATCTCCGAGTAGTTGGGGACGAATTTTCTGTAAAAGTTAGTGAACCCAAGGAAGGATCAGGTTTCTTTTATGGTGGTTGGGGCAGGCCAGTCGGCAATGCCATCTAGTTTGACCGGGTCCATGGCTACTTGTCCGGGCTTCAAGACTACGCCGAGATAGTCGATTTCTGCCACATCGAAGATGCATTTCTCGGGTTTGAGGTGAAGGTCAAGCTCCTTCATCCGTTGGAGCACCCGTTCAGTGCGGGAGTCGTGGGTCTGCTGGTCAGGGGAGAAGATCAGCAGGTCGTCCATATAGATTACCAACCATCCTTCAGCTATAAGGTCGCTGAAGGAGTCGTTCATAAATCTTTGGAAGGTGGCGGGGGAGTTGGTTAGTCCGAAGAACATAATCGTGGGTTCAAAGAGTCCGCGGTGGGTGACGAAGGCAGCTTTCCATTTGTCGCCTTCCTTGATTCTTATGTTATTATATCCCCATCGAATGTCGAATTTAGTGAATATGTGGGCATCGCGTGCCTTGTATACTAGGTCAGAAATTAGTGGCAAGGGGTACACGTCTCGCATGGTGAATTTGTTCAAGTGTCGGTAGTCCTGGCATGGGCGGAGTTTGCCATCTTTCTTCCCTACGAAGAAGAAGGAGGATGCCTGCTTCGATTGCGAGGGTCGGATCTTTCCAGACACCAGGTTTTCATCTATGAACTTGTCCGCAGCTTCCTTCTCATCCGGGGACAGATGGTAGGTCTTTCCGATCTTTGGGACAAAGTTTTCTTCAAGGTTGATTGCATGGTCATAGGTTCGTCAGGGGGGAAGGGTTTTCGCCATTTCTTCGGAGAAGACCTGAGCGAATTTTAGGTACTGCGGGGGAATAAGGTTGGTCGGGTTGGGTTTAGCGAGGGACTCTAGTTTAGTGGAAATAGATGTCCGAGCTATTATAGGGACAAAGTGGGACCCCTTTTTGGTCCAACATGGGGCGGGGGTTTCGAGTTTCTTGGTATCAAAGCAAGCTTGAACGTATCTGGCCGGGGAGGGCTTCTTTAGGTAGGCTTGCAAGTGGTCGTCTGATTCCTCGTACTGCAAGGTGTGTCGGTAGGGTCGTTCCGGGGTTTTCGTGGCCTGGATTTTGGCATTAGATCGTTGCAGATCTGCGGAGTGGTCAGAGTAGAGCCTTTTTGATTGATCTACTGTTTTGGAGATTGAGAGCTCATTTCGTTTCCAGTTGATTACCAGATTAGTGGTTCGCAGCCATGGAAAGCCGAGGATCAGGTTTCTTGCTCCGCAGTTCATTACGTAGAACGTTTGCTTGGTTACTATCTCTTTTACGGAGACGTACAGGGTAGTGGTGAATCGAATGGCTCTGGCTTTGTTAACCGTTCCGTCCACATTTAAGATAGGGATGGGTTTCGGCAACCGGGTGGTCGGGAGTCGGTGTTTTCGGGTGAACTGCCAGTCGATGCAGTTAATTTTGGCTCCTGAGTCGATCAGGGCCAGGGTGTCGACGGTTTTTACGTTGTGATCTGGAGTCACCAGCTGGACAGGGACAGAGATAGATTGCCTGTTGGTGACTCTAGCTACAAGTACAGATCTAGGAGAACTCCACGTCGATTGGGGTTCTCCTTCTAAAAACCCACAGGATAGGGTTGGACAGCGGCGATTGTCAGGGAGAGAGTGTCTTCATTGTCCTCTTCTGTGTCGATGAGGTTGGGAATTTCTTTGGGTTTGGTGGCCCGAGCGGTCTTCTTCGTCGAGGAGGTAAAGGTGGGACACTTATCTGAAGTGTGACCCCCTTTCCGGCATCTGAAACATAATCCTTTTTCCCAGCACCTTTTACGCTCTTCCGGGGTGAGCTTCTTCGGCCTGGGGGTGTCGGCGGGGCAAGTGGAGTCGATGTCCATGGTGTCGGGGTCTCGGGTCGTGGTTCTAGGGGTGGCTTTGGTGGGAATTCCCTTTCTGATGGCTTTGACTTGGTCGAGTTTGGATTGGATAGCCGAGGCCTTTTCCATCCATCCTTCTATGGTCTTAGGGGGGGAATCAATCAGTAAGATTTTTTCCATAATAGGAGAGGGAATTTCCATTTGGTAAAATGAAATCAAGATGTCGTCAGAGGGATTTTCGGTGTCAGCCGCGTAGCTTCTGAACTTGGCGTTATAGTCGGCAAGGGTGGTTGTGTAATTGCCTTTCTTGGGTTCTACGTGGGCAGTGTGGAGCCAGTTTAGTGCGTTGCTCTTAGTTTCGTGATGGAGGAACGCGGCATTGAATTTGTCGACAAAGTCGTCGAACTTTCCGAGGGACAGGGAGTTGGGGGAGGCTTTGAAGGCGGCATTCCTGAAGGTGTTGGCCCAGATTAAGGCTGATCCGCCCTTCATATATGAGAGAGCATAAGCGACTCGCTTGGTGTCAGTGTTATATACGTCCTCGTTTATGGCGAGGTAGGTTCTGACTTCGTTAAGCCAGGGGGAGGATTTCCAGAAATCTCCAGTGAAGTCCGAGGGGGGGGAAATCCTGAGTTCAGTGGGCTTGGAGGTCATTGGTGGAGGATGGAATACTCAGGGTGGAGGGGACGGGGGTCTGGGGGCGTGGCAGTAGATCTGTGAAGCAGGTTCTATGGGCTGAGCCAGGGATCTCTGTGAAGAAATAGTGGTTCTGTGGAGGGGACCAGTGAGCGATTACTCTACATAGTCCTGTTGCTGTGGGGTGGGGAGAGTTTCGTCCTGCTCGGAGAGCGGAGATTGGGGTTCAGAGGAGGTCGACGGGGAGGGGGACGCAGGTCGGTCGTGGTAGGTGTGGATGGGGGGGTACCTGGGTGGAATGGTGGGCAGCTGCGATGGTGCCACCTAGGATAGTCTTAGCGTATTGTTATGCCTAGTCCTGTTGTGGAGTAGGGCATGACCGTTTATACATGCAGTGGGGTCTGGAGGTTCCGCAGGCTTAAGCACTAACGGAGAGACGAGGGGTCAGAGAGATCCGCAGGGCTATGCACTAGCGGATAGTCAGAGGTTCGAAGGAGTCCGCAGGACTATGCACTAGCGGAGAGACGAAGAGGTCGAGGGGCTCTGCAAGAGTTACTCGGACAGAGGAGTGCTAACTTGCGTAGTATTCCGGTTACGCTAAGACTAGGGTACAGGGATACTAGGCGAGGGTTTAAATACAACTACTACCGGTATTCGGGAAGTCGGGGGAAGGAGGTAGAACGATGGCCCAAGATACTGGTAGTACTATCTGATCGGTGGAAACCCTGGAAAGGGGATACAGGTGAAACGGGGCAAACCCGGATGTAGACCGATCAGATCTAAGCAAGACAAAGAAAAGCGGGAAAGGTAAGTAATGGAATTCCGTTGCCTAAAGCTGGAACGGAGTGTTTGTACGAAAGTAGTAGGGAGGCCTCATGCCCGGGCAGGTCAGCGGAGGCACTTAGGATGGAGGGATACGGCCGCTATCAAGTAGTCCGAAGATAGGGGCAAACAGAAAGGGTAGTCCAAGCATGCGAGGTGCGCATCTTAGTACAGAGATAGAGAGGAGAAAAACGTTACCAGTGCATCCCATGAGCTGTCGTAACAAAATGGCAGTAATAATTTGCCATTCCGAGAAATGATTGGAGTTGTTTTAAATTACGGGGGGTGGGCCAATCGGTTATTGCCTGAACCTTCAGCTTCTGCATCTCTACTCCCTCCCTAGATATGACCATTCCTAAATAGTCCACTTTATCCTTGTGGAAAAAGCATTTTGAGGATTTGAGGTACAGGTCATTGTCATGTAGTCTTTGAAGGACTTCTTGTATAACCTGTGAATGCTCCTCTTTAGTTTTCTTCAACATGAATATCATGATGTCGTTGATGTAAATAACTACTACAGCATACATGTCTGAGAAGATGTCGTTCACCATATTTTGAAATGTGCCTGGAGAATTGCACATTCTGAAATACATTACCAGGGGCTCGTAAGCACCAATAGGGGTGGTGAATGTGCCCTTCCATTTGTCACCTTCTTTAATATGAACATTGTTGTAACCCCATCGAAGATCTAGGGTTGTGAACATGTCAGCACCTTTAAGCCTGTCAATCAATGATGAGATTAGCAGCAATGGGTAATTATTCTTTTTTGTATGTTCATTTAGATATCTGTAGTCCATTACCATGTGGTTCTTACCATCCTTCTTGGGGATAAAGAAGACTGGTGATGTTTGATCTGATTTAGAGGGTTGGATGTAACCCTTCTTGAGTTCTTTTTCAATAAATACTCGAACTTCTTCGAGTTTGGTGTTGGAAAATTGAATAATATGACCCTTCTTCTTGATGAATCCGGGTTCAAGTTCTATGGCATGATCCCACAGTTTCCTGGTGGGCATGCAATGCGGTTCTTGCTCAGAAAACACATCAAGATAATCCCAGTATTCTTGAGGTACTTCCATTTTTAGTTTTTCTTCTTCTTCAACCAGAATTGATCGAAGATTCATTATTGGGTGGACACAGCATCAATCTGTACAATATGAGAATGAAATTTCTTTGTCAATCCAGTTGATGTCAGGATTGTGGCATGTGAGCCAATCATAACCAATGATTAAATCTTGGTTACCCAGATATGATATGAAGGCATTGATGGCTTCCATATGGGGGTTTCCTTCTTTATCTTTGACTATGATGGTAAGGGCCACCTTTTCATGGATGCAGCCAATAGCCTGGTTGGAGCCATCAGTGTTAAGAACATGAAATTCTTGGCCAAGCAAGACTCATTCAAGATGGTTGTCATCAACATATGCAGAGTCGATGAATGTGTGTGTTGCCCCTGAATTGAGTAAGGCTGGGGTGTTGCCTATTTCAGTCCAATGCTGTTTTCCTTCATGGGTGGCAAACCCATATACCTTGGTGTCAAGTAAAAACTTGACTGGTCCTTGTGACCATGTGAAGCCGGTCAGTTCGAGGGTTTCATAAATATTGTAAATGTGGAAGATGTCTGTATCATTGCTAACTACCTTACATAATTTTTCTTTTCTTTTGGGGGAGAATTAAGCACTGCATTATTACTGGCAGCTGCGCCATTTCTGGATGCTCCCTCAGGTACAAGACTACACGAATTAAATAGTACAGAAGGAGTCTTAGTATTGTAACTGTTCAAATCACACAGTTCACTGTTCTTAGATTCGTAAATGGGTAAAGATGAAAAATGGTTAGTAAAAGAAAGTTTGTCCAATCTAATAGCACCTCAAATACTACTAGATTTTTTCAGTTTAAAGAGACCTTCTTTTTGGCCTCTGTCTTTGCTTCTTGTGCAAGCTGAGCTTGCCAGTACACCTCAACTTCAGCATTATCCCACAAGACATGGTGGGATTGTGAGTGGCCTTGACTGGGCTGAGCAGTTTGAGAGGATACAACTAAGGCTTGGGAAGCTGGGGGAGTCGGGAGGGATTGGTGAGAATATTGAGGATGAGAAGGACCCGGGTTGTCAAACTGGGAGTATTGGGGGTCCTGGAATTGCTGTATGTGTGCGGGTCAAGAATTGTGTGGCTTCTGGGGTTCTGAGCAATCATGTGATTGATGCCCGAACTTATTACAATTGAAGCAATTCCTGTTGAAGGGACACTTCACTTGTTGGGCCTGTTGAGCCCCTATTTCCATTGGTGTGCCTCTTCCTGGTTGGATGCTGGTTTGAGTGAATCTGGGTGGATATCCTTGTCTTTGGTATTGGGGAAATTGAATTCCCCATTCATATCAGATTCTCTCAAATCTTTCTCCCATTTCTGCATAGGCATTGATCATTTTTTCAAATTCTAAGTCTCCCTCTGATTGTAGTATGGTGGCATATATCTTGTAGTCAATAGATTTTCATAAGAGCCATACAGCAGTTTTGTCATCCAGTTCTATGTCCTCTTTTAGGAACTGAAACTCATTGAGAAATTCTGCTGTTCTGTGGTTGCCTTGTTTCATATTTTCTAGTTTTGCATATTCCATTTCTTTGTGATCTGCAATCTTGAAATATTTCTCAACGTCCTTTTTCAGCTCATCCCATGATGGCCATTTATCCTTTTCTAGACATTTCCTTATTCAGAGATGGGCAAATGTGGCTGCATCTCCATCCATGTGCATCCATATGGCTGCAGCTTTTTCCTTGTCTAGATTGAGCAGGTGCCACTTCTGGGTAGAGACCCATAGTTCAATGAACAGCCACCATTTTCAAAACATGGCTCTTTTTCTGTCCCATTTCCCTGGGTCAGTGAATTTCTTATCAAGGTTCTTGGAGGCATCCTCAGCCTTAATAGTGTTCAAGATCTTGTCGATCTTGTCCTTTACATCTTGCCATGAGGTGGACATTGTTCAACGGTAAAAGTAGATAGTGCAGGGGCAATGATAGGGTGAGTGGAGCTTTGTAGATGGGCAGAGGGATCTTGTGGTTTTGTTGGCTAAGGTTATTCTGTCATGTGGGTTTATCTTCTTTTCCCAGTGAATATCTTGGAGCCAATCGTGAGCAAATTGGGTGACGTTATCTCCATTGGGGTAGAAAGAGGCGAGGGGTGCAAGAAACGCTTCAAGTTTCCAAGTTTTGAATGGGTCAAAATGAGCAGAGGGCATGTGTGACTGTAAACAAAAACTAATTCTCCTGGGCAGCTGTTGGGAGACCATTGACACGATGGAGCAGGTAACTCCTGAGAAGGCAATAGTTTTACATCTGAGTTCAGATGTGGGAGGAACTGGGGTTTTGAGAGTTTTTTAATGCTCTCACACCAGTCAGCGACAATGCTTGCAGTGATGTGGACAAGGGGGCCCTAATGCACTATGGGCAAAGCAATGTTATCTGTATTTCAACGGCAGACAACCTGTTATGAACTCATTTCCTTTAACCTAACTACACCACTTACACACTCATAGTCTACACTTTTTCTTGCCTACATTTTGTCACAACAGGTCACATGACTTCCCCCTACCTTTTCTTTCTCACGATCATGTGACCAGACCTAGACTCCTATGATGTCAGATCATGTGACTGGTCTAGACCCATGACATCATAGATAAGAGTCTATTCTGCTATTGGTGTACCTTCCCTTATCTATCGTACCACTCCTACTACTTATTAGTCATGTATATTAGTCATCCTCTTGGCACATGTATATATACCTGGGTGATGCTATGACTGTTCCCCAGTCTAGCTCACTTGGACATTACCTGGGATCTACCTCAGGCCTGAAGTGGAATATCTAGTACTATCTTCTCCTTATTACCTTCGCCCGTGGTAACCAATCCACATGTATCTCTTTCTTCTATAAATGTTGCCAAGCGTCATAGTTGGTTCTGTTCCACCTCATAGTCATTCACTCGGTCTTAGTTAGATCTCGTTTTACAACCAGATGACTACTGTTTACTGGGTGTATGCCCAGAGCCCTTCTAGCAGTGCTCATACTTCTCCTGACCCTGGAGTCAGGGGTGAGTTCAACCTTGTGAGAAGTCTAGCTCAAGTGAAATGAACTTATAACTAAGGCTGAAGCAACAACGAGGTGAAACTGACAACTAGAACTGGGTCTGACGTCCAGCAACGTTTTACAATGAGAGGAAAGGAAATAGATATACATGGATTGGTTACCACAGGCGAAGGTAAGGAGGTGGCACTAGATATCCCATTTAGGCCTGAGGTAAAGTCCCAGGTAATACCCAAGTGAGCTAGACTGGGGGATAGTCATAGCGACACCCAGGTATATATACACTTGCCAAGACTATGACTAATGTACATGACTAATAAATAGTAGGAGTGGTACAATAGATAAGGAAAGGTACACCAATAGCAGAATAGACTCTTATCTATGATGTCATGGTCTAGACCAGTCACATGATCTGACATCATAGGAGTCTAGGCCTGGTCACATGATTGTGAGAAATGAAAGATAGGGGGAAGTCACGTGATCTAGTTGTGACAAAATAAAGGTGAAGAAAAGTGTACACTACAAGTGTATGACGAGTAGTTAGGTTAATGAAAATGAGTTCGTAACACCGCATGCCTAGGCAACCTGCTTCCAACACACCCTCATCAGATCCCCGAGGCACCATTCCTGACCCCAACCTTCATGTCTCAAACCCCCCCATGCAAACAACAATTAGCATCTGTAGTCTGGGCCCTACCCCTCCTGCCCAGCAGCAACCCCCTCACTTTGCCTCCCCATACCCCATCCCCTCAGCACATCAGTCAACCCTGGAAGGTAAAAAGACCAACAAAGAAGGGGAAGGAGAAGGAGATGAGTTAGAGCTTGGTGAGCTTGCTCACTCCTCACCCAACATTATTCCAGCAGATGACCCCAATAGGTACATTTAATGTCCTCAATGGTTCTTGGACATACTAAGGAAGTATTGTTACATTTAGTTCATGGGATGCCCTGGTAACATTTTTCTCCTCTTTATCTTTACATTAGCCATGTCTGTCTTGATGCTCAGACTCCTATGTTTCTTTTCACATCTATCAACTGAACTCTCTGATAGCTGCTCCCTCCTCCCATCTGTAGTACCTCTGCTGACCTCTGGGCATGAGGCCTCTTTACTTACTTGCTCCATCATTCTGCACTCATGGAGCTCTGTTACTTACCCAGCTTGCTTTATTCTCTGCTTAGATCTGATCAGGTTATATCTGAGTTCATCTCATTTCATCCTCTATCCCCTTTCCTAGGGTTTCCCCACCAATCAGATAGTGCTACCATTGTCTTGGCCCTATTCCTTAGACTTCCACTACATTCCCAAGACCCAGTAGTAGTTACTACTTAAACCCCTCACGTATATCCTGTACTGCAGTCTTAGCATAACTGGAATATGATGCTACTATCTCCAGTCAATATCTCCAGTCTGACTGACCCTTGAACCCCTTTGTCTCATAGCTCATCTACCAGAACCCTCAACCCCTCAATTCCCTTGAAGTCACCATTGGACTAGGAAATACCCTTGATGCTGTCAGTAGCCTCACCCTGCAGCACTGCAAACCCTGGCATGTATAAATGGTCACAGCTGTGCTCACTAGCCCAGTCATAACACCAACCCTTCCAGTGAACCAAGTACTCCAGCTTGCCACATTTGAGGCAAGAATCCACAATGAAGTCAACTTCATATTCTGTTAGATGATCCTCAGTGACAATGATGGAATCAGGTTGAATCACAGATTGACCATCGAGTGGAGTGTTGTATGGTTTAACTCAGGATACATTTACAATCAGGTGGATTTTCATTGAGGGCAAGTGCAGTTCAACTGCATTGGGGAGTACATGAGTGATTGGATAAGGACCAAGTCATTTGGGGGAGAGCTTGGGGGATGGAAACAGCAGGGATAGGTTCTTCATGGATAATCAGACCTGCTGGCCAACTTGGTAGTCAGGATGTTCAGACCATGAGGATTTGGCCAAACACTCCATTTTGATTCATGTGTCTTCAAGCACTGCTTGAATATCCTTGTGGGACCAGACAAGGTCTTTTCCGAACTGGTGTAAAGTGGTAGGGTTTTCAAAACCCATGCAAGGGGCATAATTCCAAATGACAGTGAACAGAATGGTGTCTGTGGCAGCTGTCAGTGAGTTGTTGTGTTGAAATTGGGCCAGTTTGAGCCAGTCAGCCCACTTGCTCTATTTCTTTGTAACATAGATTCAAAGATATTGTTTGAGGTTGTGGTTGACTTGTTTGGTTTGACTGTCCATTTGGGGATGGAAGGCCATTGAGAGCTTCTGCTGTATGCTGAGCAACTTGCAAAGTTCTCAAGTGAAATCGAAGGTGAACTGAGGGCCTCAATCAGAAACTATGCTACTGGGGAGTCCATGGATGCACCACACATGGTCTCTAAATAAGCAAGCTGTATCTAAAGAGGAAAAAGTCTTTGTACAAGGAGTAAAAATGATTTCTTTGGAGAATCAATCAACAACTACCATAATAGCTGTGAACCCATTTGATTCAGGTAAGTCTGTGATAAAATCAACTGAAATATCCTACCAGGGGTGTTGTGCAGCTGGAAGTGGGAGTAATTTGCCTGCAGGGGGTTGATTTCCCAATTTGGAGGTGGTACATCCATGACATGAATCAATGAATGTGTTGACTTCTTTGGCTATTCCTGGCCAATTGTAGTGTCACTGGATTGATGCAAGTGTATGAGATTGCCCAGGGTGTCCTGATATTGGTGATTTGTGATAAAGTTTAATGATTTCAGATCTCAGATCCAGGGGGACAAAGACTTGTTTCTTGGAGTTGACATAACATCCAAGATGCATATCAGGATCATAACCATAGTGATCACTGTTGAATTCATATGAGTGTTCAACAATCTTGTTGAAGATCTCGGATGTTAACAAGGCCTGTTTTGCAAAAACAGCTGGGGGAAGCACTATGACATCCTTGTTGATGTTCTTGGCAGCATTGCCATGATCTGGGCATTGAGACAGAGCATCAGCACATCCATTTGTGGATCCTGGTTTGTAGATAATGGTATAATTATACTCCATCAAAAATGCATGCCATCAAGCCTGTCAAGAAGAGAGGTCCTGTGGTTTCTTCCAGAACTCTAGGTTCTGGTGATCAGTCCATATTTTGAAGTGGGGCTGATCAATGAGGTGGTGGTGCCATCCTTTCAGAGTGTGAATGATAGCAAGCAATTCTCTGTCATAGACTGGGTAGTTGCATTCCACAGAGTTGAATGAGTGTGAGATGAAACCAACAGGATGCCAGTTTTCATCAGGCATGAGGTAAGAGAGCACAGCTCCCATAGTGATGTCAGAGGCATCACATTCGATGTGAACTGGTAATTTAGAGTCCAGATACATAAGAAGTGGGGTGGAAGTGACAATGTTTTTTTAATTTTTTGAAAGCTTCTTCACATTCCTTGGACCATATATATGGGGTATCTTTTCTTGTTAGATTATTTAGTGGTCTAGCCACATCTGCAAAGCCTTTAATGAAATGATGATAGTAATTGGCCATTCCCAGGAATGACTGTAATTGTTTGAGATTGCAGGGTTGGGGTTAATCTATTATGGCCTTAACTTTTGGCCCCTGCATCTCTATTCCCTCCTTAGAGATGATCATGCTGAGATAATCTACTTTGTTCTTGTGAAAAAAGCACTTGGATGGTTTTTGTTATGATACTATTCCTTTTAACCTAACTTTTTGTACTTTTACCCCTAGTCTAGGGTTAGCCTAGCTAGTTGAACTTGGACATTGTACTCAGACATAGTATTTCCTATACCATAGCTCATGTGATTGGTCAGCATCTGATCCTGTCATGTGATTATCATTCCTCATCCCTGTCACATGACCTAGTCATGTGATTATACATACTTACAGACTCTTACATATCTATGATGTCATCAGGTCTAGACCACTACATCATAGTCTAGCCCCTTACATCACCACCTTCTTTACCTTGTATTACTCTACAGGGTATTGGCACAGCATGGTCTGCATGCAGGCCCTTTGCATATATAAAGGGTCTGGTGTGACAGACTGGATTCCCTTCAGTCTTGTCAACCTGGACATTACCTGGATCTAAGGGGGAGTGGCCACAGCTGCTCTATGCTTCCCCTCCAGTGCTAGTGGCTCATACAGATTAACCATTCATTCCTCATCATTGTACACTATTGCTGGGTGTCATAACTGGTCCTTTTATTATCAGTTGATTTCATTAGTGTGTCATTGAAATGAGAACTACTTAAGGTCAAGAGGGAACAATGATGAGGTGGAACAAGAACTAGATATGATGCCTAGCAATGTTTATAGAAGAAAAGAGATACATGTGGAATGGGTACCATGGGCAAAGGTAATAAGGAGAAGTGGACTAGGTATCCCGCTCAGGCCTGAGGTAATTCCCAGGTAATGCCCAAGTGAGCTAGACTGGGGGACAGTCATAGCTACACCCAGGGTATATATACAAGTGCCAAGCCTATTACTAATACATGACTAATATATCGTGAGAGATGGTACGATAGATAACAAAAGGTACAGCCAATAGTGGAATAGACTCTTATCTATGATATCATGGTCTAGACCAGTCACATGGTCTGACATCATAGGAGTCTAGGTCTAGTCACGTGATCATGAGAAGTGAAAGATAGGGGGAAGTCACATGACCTGTTGTGACAAAATGTAGAGAAGAAAAAGTGTAGACTACGATTGGATAAGTAGTGTAGTTAGGTTAAGGAAAACGAGTTCGTAACAGTCATTGGGATAACCTTTCAATGCCATGCACTTGGGGTTAGGGTTAGATGTTAGCCTTGCCCAATGAGTTCCTCCTTGGACTTATTTCAGTTTTAAATATAGATCATTTTCTTGTAGTTGCTTGAGGACTTCATTTACAACTTTTATATGTTCTTTGATTTTCTTTGACATGAAGATCATAATATCATTGATATAAATTATGACTATCACATACATGTCTGAGAAGATGTCATTAACCATATTTTGGAAGGTTCTGGGTGAATTACACATTCCAAAATACATCACAAGGGGTTCATATGTGCCAATTGGGGTGGTGAAAACACCTTTCCATTTGTCACCTTCTTTGATGTGAACATTATTGTACCCCCATCATAGATCTAGGGTCATGAACATATCCATGCCTTTGAGCTGGTCAATGAGTGTGGGTATTAATGGCAACAGATAATTATTCTTCTTGGTATGTTCATTCAAATACTGGTAGTCCATGACCATTCACTTCTTCCCATCCTTCTTGGGAATGAAAAATATCAAAGATGTTTGATCTGACTTGGATGGATGGATGTAACCTTTCTTGAACTCTTTGTCAATGAAAGTCCTGACTTCCTTGAGCTTGGTATCTGACAGAGGAATAATACAGCCTTTCTTCTTGATGAATCCAGGCTTTAATTCTATGGCATGATCCCAAGGCTTCCTAGTTGGCATGTGTTGGGATTCTTGTTCTGAGAATATGTCCAAAAAGTCCCAGTACTCTTTGGGAACCTTTGTTTTTAGTTTTTCAGCTTTGTCAGCTGATATTGATCACAACTCCATTGCAGGTGCTGCTTTACACTTGTTGGTGCAGCAAGGAAATATAATAGATTTGTCAACCCAGTTGACATTAGGGTTGTGGCATGCCAGTCAGTCATAACCAATGATAAGATCTTGGTTTCCCAGGAACAGTATGAAGGCATCCATTGCTTCCATATGTGGGATTCCATTTTTGTCTCAAATGATTATTGTGAGAGACACCTTTTCCCTGATCCAACCTATGGCTTGGTCCAAGCCATTGGCATTGAGAATGTAGAATTCTCAGCCTAGCAAGATTTGCTTTAGTTTGTGATCATCAACAAATATGGAGTCAATGAACATATGTATTGCTCCTGAATTGAGAAGGGTCAGAGTATTGCCTAATTTGGTCCAGAACTGATTTCCTTCATGGATGATGAATCCATATATTGTTGTGTCAAGTGTGAACTTGACAGGTCCTTGTGACCAGGCATATCCAGTTGGTGTTACGAAATGCTGTATTTTTCCGCTAATTTTTCTCGCCACAAAACGATACTAGTTACTACCTGAATACTTGCGATGCACCAGTTACACCTTCGCTTACATAATCACAAAGTCTAGGGTGTGTTCCCACACCACTACACAGCCACACGGAACTCCTGATCCCACATCTCAGATCTCATCTCTGATCAGATCTTTGATTGTTCCATGTCATTCCCCATGCCACATGAGTCATTCCTTTTGGATTGACAGTCGCTCCTGCCCTTCCCTCCACTATACCCCTAACGGTGTGCTCACTCACACGTCAGACATATGGGTATCCATCACTTTGTACTTATACAGGCATATACAACCTATTCTGTATTATTAGCATACAATACTATATTATATAGGTATAATCACATGTATTAGTAGATTTACCTCTCGTCTATATAAACCCTGGGTGTAGTGATGACTGGATCCCCAGTCTAGCTCACTTGGGCATATCTGGGATTTACCTCAGGCCTGATTGTGGGACATCTAGCACTCACTTCTCCTCACCACCTTCACCTGCAGTACTCATTCCACATGTTCTCTTATTTGTATAAACATTGCTGGGCATCATAGCCAGTTCTTTGTTCCACCCCGGCGTTGCTCAGTTCCACTCAGCCTTTGATAGGTCTCGTTTCACTTGAGCTAGACTCCTTATGGGGTTGAACTCGATCCTGGACTCCAGGGACAAGAAGAAGTACATGCATCACTATACAAGCATTGGGCATACACCCACATATCAGTAGTCATATGGTTGTCTGCCATCAATACGGATAAAATTGCTCTCTGCATAGTGCACTAGCGGCCCCTCTCTTGTGTAAACAAGGGATTGGTGTGATGGTGTTAAAAAACCATCAAAACCCTGGTTCCTCCCCATGTCTGAACTCAGACAATAAACTACCACCACTCAGGGATCTCCTGCCCTATCGCATCAAGGGTTTTTTCACAGCTGCCAGGGAGCAGTAAAGAGTTTTAGTTATAGAAGACTACTACACGAGCACAAGAAAATGTCGTCGACCTCATGGCAAGATGTCAAGGACGAGATCGACAAAATTTCAAATACAATCAAAGCCGAAGATGCAGCTAAGAATTTGGACAAGAAGTTCGCTGACCCCAGCAGATGGGACAGCAAGAGAGCCACCTTCTGTAACTGGTGGTTGTTTATGGAATTATGGGTGTCTACACAAAAGTGGCATCCTTGTAATGTCAACAAGGAAAAGGCCACAGCAGTCTGGATGCAGATGGAAGGCGAAGCAGCCACTTTCGCACACCTTTGAATTCGCAAATGTCTAGAAAAGGACCAATGGCCTAAATGGGATGATCTGAAGAAAGACATTGAAAGGTATTTCAAGATTGCAGACTACAAGGAAATGGAGTATGTGAAATTGGAGAACATGCGCCAGGGTAATAGGTGCATGGCAGAATTCCTCAATGAGTTCCAATTCCTCAAGGAAGATATCGACCTTGACGACGAGACAGTGGTCCATCTATTAAGAAAGGGGATCGATTACAAGATATATGCAGCAGTGCTTCAGGCTGACAGTGACCTGGAGTTTGACAAGATGATCAACAAGTACACCAAGATGGGAGAGTGCTTTGAGCGCATTAGATTCAAAAGGGGAATCAGATTCCCACAAGTCCAGAGGTTCAGAGAGCAACCTCAACAGTTAACGGCGACCGGAACATGTTATGACAGCTTGTGGGACGCTCTGGTAACCTTTTTCTCTTCTCTTTCATTGTACTGAGCTGCGTCACCCCAACACTCGGACTACTTAGTTCTTTTCGCCCCTATCCCTGGACTATCTGATAGCAGCTCTTTCCACCCATCCTTAGTGCCTCTGCTGACCCATCCAGGCATGAGGCCTCCTACTATACTTCTCTCGACCTTCCCTGTTCCGCTTTTGTATATGGAACTCTGTTACTTACACATTCCATTCTCCTTTGTCTTGTTTAGACCTGATTGAACCTCATCCAGGCCCATCCCATTTCATGTCTATCCCCTTTCCAGGGTTTCCACCGATTGGGTAGTGTTGAATTTGTGGTGTTTTCTACCATTTTATCCATGACACCACAAAGGCCAGTTTATTATTCTCTTCCCATGTCTAATGGCTATTGCATTAGATTTCAGTGGGGATAGCCAATTGATCTATCCCTCACACCACTTTTCCTTATCTTATCTTATCTTATCTCTGATAAGATAATGATAGATAATGATAGATAGATAAGATCTACTTTACTGACAAACTGGTACTTTGTTACAGACCAGTCACTGTCACCCTTTCTGACACACTGTTGCCATGACAATGGTCACAGTCACTGTCACCTGTCATGAAACATCTTCTCTGTCATACTTGATGTGAGAAGTGTTTCAGGTTGGCAGATGGTTGTTATGCGACTATACTGCCCACCAATCTCATTCCAGTGGAGATTCCCATGGTTGTCTTGGGGATCGTCATGGAGACCATAGGTTTATGCTATTGGTCTACCAGACAGCCCTTTACGCCATTGGCTCCCAAGACAAGCCTCATGGTGACAGCTCTTTATGCCATTCGCTCAACAATCCACTGGAGTTCTTATATAATCCCTGGGGATGTTTCATGGTGGCATTTTACCTTTTATGGGGTGTCCACAGTATTTTGGATTAAACCTATGTTTAATCCTGCTGAGTTTCAACCTTATCTACTACATGTATATAAGGGCCTTGATTTCCGCCTAACAGCCAAAAGCTGTTAAGCTGTTAAGCTGGGAAGCAGCTAAGCACCCAAGCTAGCCAAGGTAGCAGGAATATCTGGGCTCACCCCCAATATATCTGTGGCTTCACCCCCATCATATGCTGTCCCTCTGAGCTTCTCTCTATTACTCTGAGCCAAGGACATCAAGCCACATTCCTAGGTCACTATCAGGACCACTCTTCCTACAGTAACCGTGTGGTTCATTCTGGCAACCTCTGAACCTGGAAGACTGGTACCTCAGGAGATCTTAGTGACTAGGACTTGCACCTCCTTATCCAAGACTCTACTAGTGAACATCAGTTAGTCTAACTACCTGACTCACTCAGTCCTGTGTTCTGTTCTAGATGACAACACTATCCGGACAATGTTTCCTCTGTGCACTCTTGGCAAGAGTCTTCACCATGAGCCCGAAGACTCATCCTCACTATGAGCCCAAGGACCACTTCCTCATTATGAGCCTGAGGAAGTGGAGAAGACCAAGAGACTTGTATGATCAATCCTCACAGTTGGAGCAGCATCTCCTGTGTATGCTTATGCTCTGGAATAACAAGGCCTACACTCCTTTGGCTTGTTTCCCACCGCATTTCCAACAATTGGGCAAACACCCAGATATCAGTTGTCACATAATTATCTGTGAGACAAAGCCAACAACTAAATCTAAGTTGATGAGGTGGAACACTAGAACTGGCTCTGATGCCCAGCAATGTTTTATGATGAAGAGATGGAAAGGAACACATGCAACAGTGTACACAGGCAAAGGTGGAAAGGGAGAACTAGATAATCCCACTGAGGCCTAGAGGTGACTCTAGATAATGTCCAAGTAAGCTAGATTGGGGAACAGTTGCAGCTACACCCAGGATATATATACAAATGCCAAGACTATTACTAATACATGACTAATATATCATGAGACATGGTATGATAGATAAGCAAAGGTACAGCCAATAGCAGAATAGACTCTTATCTATGATGTCATGAGTCTAGATCAGTTATGTGATCTGATGTCATAGGAGTCTAGGTCTTGTCATGTGATCATGAGAAAAGAAAGATAGGGAAAGGTCATGTGATGTGTGTGACAAAATATAAAGAAAAAAGATGTAGCTATGAGTGTTTGAACTGAAAGAGTTAGAAAAATTAAATATGTATTGTAACACTATCCCCTCACATCTCAATGTTGTGAGACCGTCCCCATTAACCTACATTTGTCCTAGTCTAGGGTTAGCCTAGCTAGTACACTACGTTCACTACACTTTGGACTACACTCATACATTGGACTTAGTCGTATTTCCTGTACCATAGCACGTGACCCTATCATGTGACTGCCATTCCTGTCCCTGGCATGTGACCTAGTCATGTGACCATACATACCATAGAGTATTCTGGACTCTTATGTATCTGTTATGCCTAGTCCTGTCTGGAGTAGGTTGTGACCATTTATACACACCAGGGTTCATGGACTGAGGTTCCGCTGGACTATGCACAGACGGAAGTCAAAGGGTTGAGGGATTCTGCTGGACTATGCACAGGCGGAAGTCGAAGGGTTGAGGGATTCCACTGGACTATGCACAGATGGGCATTGGAGGAGAATAGTGAGTGTAGTATTCCAGTTACACTAAGACTGAGGTACAGGAATATATGCATGTGATTTAAGTACAACTACTAGTGCTTCCCAGGAAGTCAGAGGAACTCTATAGAAGATGCCCGAGACAGCGGTAGTACTACCAGATTGGTGGAAACCCTAGGAAAGGGGATAGAGGTGAAATGGGGTGAACTTGGATGTAGTTTGATCTGGTCTAAGTGAAATGGAAAAGGGAACTTCATGTAAGTAACAGAGCTCCATGTATCCAAGTGGAATGGAGAAGTCAAGAGAGGTAATAAAGAGAGGCCTCATGCCTGAGTGGATCAATGGAGG
>JBBPJV010000575.1:0-19035 GCA_038088915.1 Sutorius aff. eximius
AACCTGTCATGCATGTCCATCGGGTCCGCGTTCGGCGTGATCTTCTGGATCGTCGTCGTCCCCATGCCGAGCTTGGAGGGATGTGAGGTCTTGTACAGTACCTGGCCGCTCTCGTTGGTGAAGATGGTGTTGCGTATGGATTCGGAGGAGAGGGTGAGGAGCATGGCGCATCGGACGGGATTCAATGCAGTTCAGGGTGGACCCCACAAGAGGACTTTAAGTACATGAAAGCTCGGGGCGATCACCGAGAGCGCCGTGCAGTGAGTGCCTGTGCTCGTTCCGGGGTAGCATAGCCTGCCGTGTTCTTGGAAAGGGAGCCTATTCAATCACCATGTAGACGAGAATTGTGGAATGATAAATCCTGTGACGCCATTCCCAGCGAGCATTACCGTACTGGTCGCACTTTCAGTCGGAACCCTTGTGCATACCCGCTGGGTGGATGTCGGACAGCCATGTCGCATAAAACTGGCAGTCTCCAACGGCCGATAATGCCGATAGAGGTTCGATCCGGAATTATCGAACCGACCACATCCCTTGGCTTTGGCCCGCACGGTTTTTGGCGGCATTGCAAGTACTCGCCAGATCTTGGCTGAAATCGAGAAAATCGTCTATATGTTTGGATCGAACCTTCCAGGGAGTCTGTTAACTGTGCCGCATGCACCAACGAGCCTCCTTAACCCACTCTAGGATGATCTGGACTGATCAGGTTGCATCAGGGGGGTCTACGTCGGATCGGATCTCGGGGGTATTTATTCGCCCACCTTGTCCCGCATACTAGATCGAACCCCCAATCACTGACATTATCAATGGGATCCCAATGCTGCCGCATCATAAATACCGTTATAAAAACATGCCAGAGAGCAAACGATAACAAGCTGCTACGGCAAACGAACGCGTCCATCCACGTGTCGAGTCCATAATGATATGATGCAACCACAAACAGGAAACACCAACACCCACACCCACGCGCGGCTAAGCCTTGAAACCGCTGTCAGTAATCCACTTGGCAAGCTTCTCTTCGTCCTTTTCCTTGGGCTCCCTCTCCAGACTCAGCTTCCAAAACACCTCGCTCGCATCGTGGTCGCCGAACTGGTTCAGCGCGTTGCCGATGAAGACGAGGACGGAGGGGAGCGGGTGGAAGTTGTGTGGTTGGGTTTGCCACCGCTGGAGATCCTGGATGACCTCGGACGATTTCTGGCGTTTCCGAAAGTTGACGAGATCACCCGGGAGCGTGTCCTTGCTTCCGTCTTGTATATGGGTGAGCGCGGTCAGGAATACACCTGGGGGAGTGATGGCGCTCAGACATGTCAAACGATGTATATATGGTGAGACGTACCAATGAACGGGACGCAAGAAGGGGCCACGTGAGCCAACGTGGACCGATAGCTGTTGTAGTGCTTGTAAGAGTTGACGAGGGTCTCACAGGTTTCTAGCTGCGACATATATCTCGAACCGACCTGCTCCCATGAACGCTTCAAGCGATGGATTGGGGAGGTGTTCAATCCCGTGACGATCGCCATCATCGTTGAGAAATTCTGGATGACCCGACATCGCTACAATTAAGTGTGAGCATCCGCAGGCAACTTGAAACCAGAAAGACTGACATCCGCAACGAGGATAAAGTGCTTCATGACGGCAGCCCGGCGACGAGGATCATCTTTGCACAGAATGGAAAATGTAACCCAATCGGCGATCTGAAAAAGGGTTAATCGAGGAGGATACGGCGGTACGGCTCAACAGCTTACCCTATTGCTCCTGCGAATGAAATTGGCGACACCATCGTGGTACTCCGTTTGAGATGATTGCTTCGACCGCTGTAAGCACTCGGAGGGTCGGATCTTCAGATACAGTTGGCTCTCGGTGATCGTCAACTGCCTGGCAAGCTCCAAGGGGTCTATATCCAGCAACTCTATCCGTTTCGGAACGATAGGTGGAGGTGGAGCAACTGAGGACTGGAGCGTCTTCTTGACGTTCCCACCGTGCTATTATCAGACGTTTAAGAAAGTTTCCGGTCAGAAGAGAAAATAACGAACAGCCCGCTCAATTGCAGCCAATAGTTGTTTCGCGGCAGCAACCTTGAATACATCGTCGTTGGACGCAAACTGTGCCATCCGGTCGAGAATTCCTATATCTTCTTTGTCCACCACGTCGTCGTCTTGAACTATCAGTCTCATCGTATTAATCACCCTAAGGAAACGATGTCCAGTGGTCGCTCCGACACAATAAAGCCGAGCTCACCGGATGCGTATGATATTTTGTTTATTGTATCTCCAGTCCTCGAGCTCCTGTGCGTTCAGGCTGGGGGGTGGTTTGATCCAGAAGCGTTCCACAAGTAGAAGGAAAAGTTCATTCAGTGTCATGAACGACTTGAACGTCATCAAGAATGCCCTAGTGAATTTGGTATCTATTTGTGCATGAGCGCCTAGAAACGTGCGTGAACAACCCCAACTTGCCTGCATATTCGTGTGCGGTGAGTCTCTCGACAAGGGCCGGGACAGTTCCACCCCGGACAGTACCGTCTGGGTCGATGAGGACCTCATCAGGATTATAACGTGGCCGAAGGTACCAGGGTTTCGCTTCAGCGGATAGGGAAATGAGATAATGAGAGGGTGCGTCGTCACCAAAGAACGCTCTGATTTTATCCGGTCGTGTAGGCATACGTGTCGTCCCCAAAGCTACGAGCCAACGAAAAGCAAAGCACTGAGCGTGTGCGAACACGGATACGAGATAAACCTACCCTCGTCGTCTTCAATCGACGGATGTGTGAGGCCTTGATCGCGGGGTATAATAGCTGGTTTTCCACTTGGCACAAGGGATGGTATGGGTGACACTGGACTAGGAGAGGATGGCACGTCCGGATTTTCGGAAGCACTCTTCAAGATCTTGTCTGGTTCATCCGTCGCAGTATCATCATATGTGCCGTGGTTGTCATAAATAGCTGCAAGTGCCTGATTCGCTACAATTGCAGACACGAGACTGTGGTGGGACATTCGCCACTCGACAGGAGTCTTGTTGCACCGCTCTAGGATAGCAGACTGTTCAGTACCAACGCGCAAAAGACCCTCGAGATTTTGTCGCGAAATTTTGAGGTTGAAATCAAGGGATGAGCTCAAGGATTCCAGCGCGTCATACGCTGCGTCGCGACCCTTCCAAGACTCGCAAGCTTCGACTCGATGAACACGCTGTGTCGTAACAAGCAATGCTGCGCCGTCGTCGTAGATGGCTTGTGTAGTGGCTTCCAACGAACGAGCGAGAACGCGAGCCTTCTCGACCGTTCGCATATACTGCGCACCGTCGGGGAGTTTGGCCTGATCCACGGTCTCGATGTCAACGTGCCTGGCGACATGGATATCTCCGAGGAACAGGACAAGCGATGAAAGCTGTCTGAAGAGGGTTTGGGCGGAATTGGTCACGACATCGGCTATAAAGATAAATGATGTCAATCAACGCGTGGGAGGAATGCCAAAGAACCAAGTACCAGGTCGGGTCGCTCGAAGTGCTTTTGTGAGCGTGTTCAGCTTCTCCTGGACCCGGGATACATGGTCTACGAACTCGTTGAATGTCGCCTGGGTCAGGTTTCGTCGTGGACCCTCCTCGTGATCCTCGATGTTCACCCAGCCGAACCCTCTCCATGTTCCAGCCGTTCCGGCTCCCACGTTGGCGGGCCCAGCATGTGGAGCATCCAAGTAACCATGCAATCGTCTTGGACCAAGAAGGCCTTGGCTTCTAACCCCTTGTGCTATGGACACGAATTCGATCACAGAACGCTCTAGCTCGTCCGCATCTGAGCTCAGTTGAGAGACACTATCACTTGCTGTCCATGGTCCGTCGTTTAAGGCAGCACGCGCAGATAAGATGAATTTGGAAAGCGTGGCAACAGCACGACGTTGAGCCTGAACCAGGGGTGTTTGAGACGCGTTGTTGGTACTTCTATCAACTCTATTCCGTGTGCCAAGCTGTCGGGACGACGGACCAGAAACGTACAAGAGGTCACGAATAGCTGTGATGGAGGCGCAGATAAGATTATCGACGATCTCTTCATCCTCGGCAACCTGGGGGATTCCAAACTGCCTGAGGTGGAGAATGACCCCATGTATGCATTTCTGTGCTCGCTGTAGAAGCTCAGATACAAGGTCCGGGGTGGGTGGGACCAGTGCGTGCAGTATCGCGGGCGCTGGTGGATGGGAGGGGACAACGAGTGGTAGTTCCTGGACGTCGGGGATGTCGGACAATTGGGTAGACGCTCTATGGCGAGATGCTTCCCATATTACCGGAAGATGATGGTCATTTGAGTCAGGCGCATGCTGTTCGGCAGAAAGGCTCCTTCGGTGACGGGAAGAGAGGTGTGAGGCATCGGAAGCACGGTGACCGCGACTCTGGAAATGCGTATTCAGGGGGTCAAAGGCGTTACCCAAGGCAATGCTCGAAAGACGATTTGATGCCGTGAGGTCGGTATTGGCGCGTGGGCGGGAGGCAGCCACGCCAGGGGCGAATGGAAGAGGAAGTGGCTTGATGGACACTTGGGGGAAACTTTTGACCTTGGAAGCACCCGGAAACGAAGACAAGGATACCGCATCGTTTGACTTTACGGTCTGTGAAGACCTAGTCTTGAGATGGTCCATAACGTCCCGAGGGAATTCGATGTCGCTAGCAGGCACGAAGCCGAGACCGTCATCGCCGCGGGTGCGCGAGCTGGACTGAAACGAAGTCAAGCTGACGAGACCACCGTCCGGGACGTCGTCCTCGGTGTCTCTTGGGAGATCGCGGGAGAGCCTGCCGGTTAGGGTATTGGCATAATATATCTAGAAAGAAGGTTTGCGCAGTGCAGACGTGGAGGGCTGACGTGATGCGATACCTGTCCGTCGTCCGTGACCTGGGGGATCCAAAAGTCCCTCGAGTGGTCTGCCTGTGAAGTCGGTCTCACCGTTGGGGGGATGGCGGGGAGACCTCTGATGCTGTTGCGGACGTGCCTGACGTCGAGAAAGGGTGCGGCCATCGCTGTGCTCGGGTCGTTGTAGTTGGGCGTCAAGCACAATCCATGCGCTGATCCCGTTGGCGTCGAGTCGTCGTTGTCTGCACTGCTAAGACGATGTCATAAACTATATTCCCACGATTATTTCTATTTTCCCCTATTGGGTCTGATAATCAGCACAACTCTGTCCGCATCCACCACCAGCCATGGCTGATGCAGCAGTCGACGTGCGTGGAGTTCGTGGCGATGCCAAACGGTACTAATATTATCCATCAGGTCTCTGGGTTCTCCTCTTTTACCAGCGAAACGGAGTTACACGACTTCTTCAGGTAAGGGGCTCCCTTTCCTCTGTGTCCCCTCGCTCATACGAATCCGATACCCAGCTTCTGCGGAAAGTACGTATCAATCCGTCATGTGATACTAATTTTCTCAAGCCCATTCAGGATCAAATCCATCAAGTTCAAAAGCGAAGCGGGTCAACCACGGACTGCGGTCATCACGTTCGAGAAGCATTCCGCAGCCCACACTGCGCTGATGGTATGATTCACTATGCCCTTTTGGCATATCATGACACACGTTACCCCAGTTGAACGGTGGAAGTCTGGGTGGGAACACACTCACCGTCACCTCGGACGTCGAGCATCCCGCTCATCATGAAGCCGGGGAGCAGGCTCACATTGAGCAATCAGACAAACCGCGGGCTGGCAGTAAGTACTACTCACATGGCTCATGCGCCCGGCTCAAAGCTTCACCTCGAGTCGCCGCCGAGTATCTTGCCAAAGGCTACAGGCTATCCGACCACATTCTCCACCGTGCCATCGAAATCGATAGTATGTGCTCTGTGGAGTGCCAAACCAAGGCTGGTTTTCATCCCATTTGTAGATAAGCAGGGAATCTCCAAGAAGTTTATCTCGTTCATCTCCGACCTTGACAAGTCGGTCGGCCAGCGCGCCCTTGGCCCAGAACAAACCGTTTCCGGCAGGGTTCATACCACTCTCAAAGAAGCTCATGCGCATGCTAAGAGCATCGATGAACAAAAAGGATACTCAAAGATAGCACAAGGGGTATGTATCCCTTCCGTCTCCCCCCTTTTCTCACTCACGCGCACATTTTACGGTAGTATTACGCGAAAGCTCTCGCTTCACCCCTTGGCCAGTCCGTCTTGTCCTTTTACACCAGCACTTCCAAGCAGGTACGCGACATTCATGACGAAGCAATGCGCATCAAGCAGCACAAGGTCACGCCTCCGCATTCTCCCTCTGCTGGCGCTGCCCCCCCGCCCGTCCAGCCCGAGGCTTCTAGTAAATGAGTCGATTGTCTTCAGCTTTACACAAATTTTCAGTACAAGATTTTTGGTTTCGGGTTTAGTGTACTTGTATTCTTAACGTAGGTCGTTTAGAGCCTGATGACGATGTGCAGGATGTACTTCCGACAGAATTTGGCCGCCCTGAACACTAACAAATAGGAAGGCCCTGAAGGCCATTTCCACATGCGTTCTGTAACACGGTCGTGGGTTTCACACCATCCTCTTTCGTGAGGGCAACATCCTGGGTAAAAGAATCGGTGAGGTGGAATGATATCACCATTAAATCGCCCACCTCGAACACGAGGCCAGTACATCTACGCGAAATCAGACGTTAGATGAGCTTCCTGAGCACAAGTACCTCACTTACTTGCGTTCCGGAGGGCATATAACCCGGACGGTCGGTCGGTGAGTACTATCGCCCGACCCAGTGATCCTCCTGAAAACGATGTCCTTCCAAGCCAAGTCCCCCGTCGCCGACCCACATTCCGTGCCCCCACACCAGTAGCCGTCGATCTGCGGAAAGAATCACGGGTTTGTCATCTCATACTTTGCACGCCCTTACCACGATGGGATAGGCAACGTCGACCTGCGTTCGTGTGAGCACTCGAGCCCTTGCACAACAAAACAGACGTCGTCTCACAAATGTAAAACTGTCGTATTCGCGTGGGATGAATGTAGTTGGTATCATGACCGAGAGCCAGCCAAGCCAGACTCACTCTTCATAAGTTACGTTGCGGACGATACCCGATGCGGATGGGTAAGACTAGTAGATTCAAAGCCGCGTTAGCGATGCCAGCTCACGTAGCAACGTTACTTCTTACCTTTAAAAAGATACCAGCGTTACCATATTGTAGGGTGACGTTCCTATAAAAAACGTTTTGTACCCTATTCAATAGCAAATAAGTCGTCCACTGTTGTCAAAAGGTACCGTAACGGGAAAACACGGACGAGACACCCGTGCTGTTCTCCCCGAAAGAACCAATGCCGCAACCTAAGATACGTCCCCGATCAGCCCCTACCGACTGGACTGGAAAGGAGAGACCATACCGCCGGAATAATAACACAGGATGTTCTCCGCGACGAATCCATTTGTAGGCGACTTGACCGTCACGCATTCGTCCCCATTCTCGACGACCACGTCATGCACGTGGTTGTTGTTCCCCGAAACATCGAACGCGTCCGTCGCCCCGATGTGATCCGCAACGATCTGGAGCCGATATGAGGGACCTTGGAGTGAAAGAACGCGAAATAAAGACCGAACCTGCATGTCATGCACGACATTGTTATCCCCTACGATCGTCACATGAAACCTACGATGGGCGTCAGGCATTGATGCTCGTGGACGATGTACGCTTACAGAGGCGAATTAACGAGTGTGAGGCCACTTATATCCATGTTATTGCAACCCTGGAACCGAAGGAGGCGAGGGCGAGCAGGCTAGTGCTGGTCAGCATGACACATTCAAGCAGCCCAGAAACCTGGCAGACTGACGTATGCACCCAACCTGCCGTGGTGTCTTCAGCAACACGCGTCAAAGTCACTGAGAAACCACACCCACTGGCCGTGCGATCGCCATAGATCACCATGTCCATAAATCTTACCGTTGCCCTTCAACACGACTACAACATGGATACCGTCAGCGGACCCATTGCACACATTATATGCAGACCAAGATGCCAACTTACTCATCATTGTTACAATGAAAAAAAAGGAACATGTTTCCCTTTAACTCGGGATTGAAGACGAGATGCAGCTCTCCGTCAATCTTGACGGTACAATTCTCTGCGTAATTCAGCGTGACCAATGATTCGAGTGCATATATCCCCGGGGGTACAAGGAGCACCGTGTCGGCGGGATCGGAAGTCGTAGCACCAGCAACGCAGTCCGTAAATGCGCTGATGATAGCAGGCCCAAGGTCGGTGGCGTTGTCTGCAATACCGCCGTGATCGAGGACATTGCACGTCTTTGTGGCGTACACCACCCCCGCAACGACAAGTAAGAACGACGCAATCCTGAGTGAGGACATGTTGGGACCCGTTTCGATACGGCGTATCACTGGAGCGTGATAGCGATATTTATATGCCGAAGCGCGTATCCGCACGTTGGATATCAATCTATACGCCGAGACGTGGAAGCAGACGGCGGTTGTCACGCACAATGTATGCGAACGGTTTCACATTCTCGTATGGTGATGATAAGGTGCGCCCCACACACGCCCAAGGAACCCGGCTTGCAGCATGTAGAAGTCGAATCATGCACGATGGTGGTCGCGTCGCATGCAGACAGTCACAAACGACGAATGGGGGGAAGCAGTCACCCAGGGAACCAGACTTGACATAAGATCTTGGCGCGGCAATCATCGAGAAGGTAACGAAGCCCAAGTCTACTCGTCGATGCCATCAACGGGGTGAGAAACGTAGGGTGAGGCGCGTTCGTATGCACTGGCGGTTGACACGCACCGGGAGAAACGTTCCTTCGACACAAAATCAGAATAAATAACATGTGCTCTCGCAGCACGCTTGCGTGATATCTCCGCTCCACCTACCGCACATACAAGGCGCAAGGCGCTCAGCCCCAAAGAGCGAAAACGAGGCTTTTTTTTTTTTGAGAAACAAAAAAAAAGAAAAATCTCATGTCACCTGAGACGCCGTTGTTTCCTATGATTTCCAATGTCACATGGAGCCTGCGAAGGGCCCTAGTCATCATTTAGGTGGTAGCTGGGGGAAGAGTGTACGCACACTTGGGATTATGAAACGCGATCCGGCTGAACACGGCAGACCGTCCATAGAGCACAATCGAGACACGTGCGCGCCGAAAGGTGTCCCCGCATTTGTGTCAATTCATGCAAGGTATGACAATCAAAGATCATTGTAACGTACAATCGGGAAACTGCTTCATTTCCTCGTACCATAGTATAGTGGCATCAACACGTGCATGTGACCATGTTGGAGCATCCCGGTTTTGATCTGTAGAAATCGGGACATACAGGATGATGGTCACGTCGCGCGGATTACGCCTGATATATTTTAGGCCCAGAGCTAAGACCCAAGAGAGGCGGTCATGTGCGGCGCGTCGCGGACCATTGTATCTTCGCGGTCGAAAAAATTCCACTTATCCGAGGAACCAGGTTTCTCGTACGCCAAGACGATTCGTGACCGATCAATTTTCGAGAGGTGACTGACGTGCACCAACCCCTGGGATGAGTACAAGTCAGTTCGTCGAATTCAAAAACGGACGAGACACAGCGTCAGATTTACAATGTGCTCCCGCGGGATTAGACATTGTGTGAAAACCAGCGAGGAGCATCGGGGGTCTACCGGCCTACCCGTTTCGGTGCGTCGGCGAGGGAATGGCAGTGACCACACATCCGACTCGGCATAATCGTGACACGGTTTGAAAATGACCCAGACACACCAGCACCCCGGCATGAAAGCGGCAAGGACGGCAAGGGCTCATCATCGATGGCGCGCTCCAAAGTTGAACCAGCGTTGCCGTTACGCACCGAAGCGTCGCAAGGGCTGGGAAATACACAAGATATCACTGTAGCCTTTCAAGGCAGAGCAGTGAACTTTGTAAGTCAGTGAGAGAATAGAACAAGACAAAGTCGAACTTTCTCGTCCAAGCTATTCGTGGCTAAGGTAGTGACGGCATCTACCGTTCAAAACTTTGGAATCATTAATCATCCTCCACCTGCTCACGTGTGGTACGCATCGTGTGCCTCAGTCTGGAGGGTCCGAAGGGCTCGGTATTCAACGCTTTGCTATCCACGGATCAGCTGGGTGCCGACAAGAGCTTTGATACAGATTCAGTATGCTTACACGTCCGCCGTGCCAAATAACTGGCGATGTACACTCATAACCCATATTATTTACTTGTCCGCCCCGCACCTTGGTCAGCTCATTATGCGATTGCATGCTGGATGGAGCAAGACGGAATATTCTGCCCGGGGGCCGTGTTAAATAGGGTGTGATGCGTGAGAGTGAATATCGCACTATGTATACATTCAGGTCTTCCCGCTGTTCTACTTGAGCAATCCAAGGATAATTACGTGCCGTAAAGAATTGCCTCCGTTTGCCCCTTCCTCCACGACATCTTCAACGGTGTAAAGTTCCCTCCGCATGGTTCACAGGATTACAGGACCGGGTTCTCCCGGACTACCAGCAGTCCTCCAGGCAGCAAGAACCAGATCAACCACGTCCTCGATACCCTGGTCCTTCTTGATGCTCGTGAATACGGTCGGACCATCTCCACGCATAACCCTTGCATCGCGTTGCATTACTTCCAAGGACGCATTCACGTACTCTGCAATATCGATCTTTGCGGTGGCTTTCAGTATAGGGTGAAGCATGCGAGAAAAAGAAGACATATGAGATTACCTTGTTGATCACCAAAAGATCCGACTGTGAAATACCCGGCCCCCCCTTGCGTGGAATTTTATCCCCACCCTGAAAGTGGTCAGGGGATAAATAAAATTTGCCAAGGAAGGAGACACACTGCAACATCGATCACGTAGATAATATAATCGGCCAGTTCTCGTGAGTAGTTTGCGGCAAGATTATCCCCACCGCTCTCCACAAAAAGAAATTGACAGCCAAATTTGGCTTGCAAAGTCTCAAGCGCACCCAGATTGGCGCTAATGTCTTCACGTATGGCAGCATGAGGACACCCACCCGTTTCGATGGCAAGGATGCGCGAGGTCGGAAGTGCCTTATTTTTTATCAGGAACTCCTGATCTTCTCGAGTAAAAATATCATTTGTCACGGTGGCTGTGGGTAAACGGTTGAGGATAGGATGGCGCATCCGGGCATGAGGTCCGTTTCTCACCGATATTGTATTCACCACGGAGACGCTTGCACAAAGCGAGCGTGAGGGCCGTTTTGCCGGACCCTACTGGTCTAGAACGATGGAAGGGATGAGGTTGAAGCCTTCGATACACGGCTATTATCTACATACCCACCGATCCCAACCGTGAAACCCCGCTCTTGAAAGTTTCGGGAAGTGTAGTCAGGAAGATCCCGCTCTGCGAACTTGCCTATGCAGTCATGGAGCAAATGAATCGAGGATCGATAAGGTTTCGTGCATACCTGGGTGATCGAGGTGTTCGTGTGTATGCCCATGTTCCCCGCCGTGATCATGACTGTGGAGTGCGCCGCCAGGTTCATGCGTGTGCGACAGCGCTGGGTTCGCACCTGAGCTGAGATTGTTGATGAATTGTACACTCATATTCTCAGCGTGCAGGGCCTCAGAAATTGCAGTACAATGGTCGGGTGAGCAGGTATACTTACACTTGAACCAACGGGTCGAGATAAGATACGCCCCACGGAAGTTGCCGTTTCAGGGTTCGTTCAGGGTCGGTGTCGTTAACGCCGCCTGTGGCATCGAGCTGAGCACTGAATGAAGCGCGCGCCGGTTGGGTTGGTCGGATATTCCAGCTCGGAAGAGGAGACACCAGTCAATGAGCAATCAAAGCAGAAGAAAAGGTCTGGGATTTGCAGGTGTCCAGATTGTGTGAGGCTGACTAGACTCCACAGGAGGCTGCCAGCCTTGTCCCCGTCGTTGACCGTCCCGACACCAGTCGACAACCCAGTTCTGCATCAAGGGCGCGTGCGGACAATTCCTCATGTGGAAGGGCAGTACGCAACGTACATCTACGTGCCACTCATGTTAGACCACAAGGACGCGCTCTACAAGTTGATCGGGGATGCGCTGACCCTCGCTAATGGCCATGTGCCCTCCCTCCACACCATTGGGCGCCAGGAATGTGAGGGTGGCAAACCCGCCCGATGTGAGCTGCACATTTCTCTATCCCGTCCCTTATTCCTTCGGGCGCATCAGCGCGAAGAATTCAAGCGCGCCATCAAACAGGTAGCTTCTTCAATAGCTCCGTGCGTTCATATACAGCTTCGAGCGCGCACAGAAGGATGACCTCGGTTGCGAGCAGCTTCGATGCGTCATTTACCACTTTTTCGGAGCTGGCGAACGATGAAAGAACCAGGACTTTTTTGGCCTTGGAAGTCGGCGCTGGTCATACAGAGGTGATTGAATTGCCTGCGTGCACCATAGCCCGGGGTTCCTGACGATCTACCTCAGCTGCGCCGCTGTCTGGACCTTCTTGGACCAACTCTCCATTTATTACGACAAAAAGAATTCTATGTTGATCCAAAATTCCACGCTTCGATTGCATGGGCATTGCTAGAGAAGGCGCCATCGCCATCCAATATATCCACTCTCCCCATAGCCGGAGAATTGGATGAAGTCGCCTTATCTGAATGTGCTACAGCCGAGGAGCATCCTCTGCGGGCAGCATCCCCAAGCGTAATCGAACACCTACGTGATGGCTTTCATCGTATACTCTATTTCCCACACACACTCGTGCCTTCACTCAACGAGGCATATGCAGCCAAGCTTTCGGAGGCACGAACAGGAGGTTTCATTGTGGATAGGGTTTCAGTGAAGATGGGAAGGCATGCCTTTACGTGGCCATTGAATGGTACGAAATGATTGGTAATCCGTCATTCGCAAAAGTGCAGCCTGAGCGTGGGGTGCTGCAGGTCAGACTAGGTTGCAATATGGAATTCCGGGTACATAAATACGTCCGATCACAAACAAGTGTTGTGCGGATTTGTGGCGGGCTTGATGACCAGCGCAACGTTCCTTCCGCTCCCAGTAGCCTGATCAAATAAATTTACCAATTCCACTTCCATCTCTTGGGCGCGGTTATTCATTTCCGCTAATTCTTGCTGAATCCAATTCCGGCGGTCAAGCAAGATCAGAGTTTCGATCAACGGTCCAAGTATGCAGCGCATGGTTTGCAGCACGGAGAGGGCACTCTCCATTTTCAGCCGAACTTTCTCATGTGTGAACCAGGCAGGGAGAGACGCACTGACCACAGCATGATCGATACCAAGTTTGTCCGAGGCATGTTCCAAAAATGTAGGCCAATCTTGGTACGCCTTATCGTTGAGCTTTCCCAACCGACGATTTTCAACGGTCTCTCCAAGACCCGGCTGAATGGCTCTTTCCGGGGGTGATGTGTGGTTTTCAAGTGTATTCGACTGCGCGGCCGCCGCATACAAAATGGGTTGTAAGAGAGCGCGATAGACAACTTTGCGCAAGGCCAGTTCAGCATCCCGAATTGTCTCTTCACTCTTCAGCCACTGAGAAGGCACCTGAGCGGCGAGGTGGACGGCCGCAATTGTCAGCTTTGGGACTAAATCCATGCCTCGAAGAGGTTTAGACAAGGGAAAATCTGAAATCTTGCTCATTCTTGGGATCAAACAGCCACGTATGTACTCTGCGCACCAGAAGCGGACATTAAATTGTAGCAACAACCCACGACGACGAGAGAGTGGGGTCTCCAAACGCGTTGGCCATTATTTGCGTGTGGCGTTCCAGCCCAATTTGACAAAAAGATGCGCAGTACATCGACAGTTAACGAGCCACAAGCGTGAAGAGCGACGAACATAACGGGCAGGGGCTCCGGTCGTGTCGGTGAATGTTGGATATCTAAATCATCGTGTTTTCTGATCTGGGGGGGATCTGCCAGCCACTCCGTTATAGACTCCTCCAGTGTTCGGGGGCAAACGTGAACCGTTTGATGGACGAGTGAGCCCCTCCGAGCTTCGGTGGGGGTCTGCGAATTGCTGCATCGAAGATGCCCCGCATTTCCTTGTCCCGTCCACTCAACTCCAGGATGGCTTAATGAACTCTGAGAAGGCTTCCCGAGGTTCATGCGCCGTCTTCTCTTCGATTTATATGCTGCCTCCTTTGTCGTCCATCGACTGGCGCCCAGGGTTTGGTTCTCGTTATTATCCAAAGCGAGAACATGAAAATCCAATTCCTGAAGTGCTCTGGATAAATATCCCTAAGGACTCGAGTTCAATCAGCAATCAGATTATACCCAACCTCTGATAGTTAAGACTCACTTGGCCAGATCCGATGTCCACCGCGTGCCAAGTGGATCGTGGGGTTTCCGACTGAATAAGATGGTGGATGTATGAAGTCATGCGGTCGACTTCATGCTGTTTTTTGGGCGAGATACGATAGGAGCGGTCGCCTGCATTGCGCGCTTCGCATGCTAGCGATCGTCGCTCTCAGTTCCTGTGCAATTTGGAGAGCGACCCACCTGACGGGGTGCGTTCTAGCTGCAAGCTACGCACGGAATTCATCAAAGAACAGAGGTCTGGGGGAATCTAGATGGCCAAGTTAGTACCAGCGTACAGTATCATTGGCAGTCACGCACGCCAACATAGGGCCTATCGTCGCATCGAGGACGCATATAGTAGCGCATCAACTCTAGCCAAGCGGGTTGCTCTGGGTGAGCAAGGGCGTAGTTTTCTGCCCACGTCCACCATGATGACCATTGGGATGGAATTTCTCGACCATGGAGCGTCACGTCGTTTGGGTGGATGGAAAGGAAAGAAGCCAAGGTTGGTGAGGAGATTTCGTCGACGATGGCAGTGATGATGTCGGCATTGTCATTGTAGGTTGGACACATCCCCCTGTGACGAATCCTGATTTTCGTTGTCACCGTGGAAGGTCTTCCCGAAATGGGCGGACGACGTGACGAGCGTGGGCCAGACGTCCAACGCCGCTCTCCAGCAACGTTTATAGGAACTTCGCCTTCTACTCGTCACCTCATGTCGTTCACGCTCGCTGGCGAGCCCTGGGCATGTTTACCTATACTCACAGCCGTGCTGCAGTCCACCCAGTCCATCCTTTCTCTTTGGAAACCTGCACGAGATGTACGACCGAGAGAACACAGGTCCCCTACACGACTGGAACGCAAACTATGGGTCCAGATACGCACGCGATGGCTTCTTCGGAGGGCCTCGGTTGCTGACGGCGGACCTGACTGCGGCTACTCACATACTCTTTCATTTCGATACGTGCCGGAAACTAGATTCTGTCCGCGATAACCTTGCAGCGATGGGTGCGAGCGACGAGGGCCTCCTTACCACGGGAGGGGGACGTAATAGAAGACAGGTGAACTTGCCTTTCCCATGAACAGCCTTTTTTTTTGAACAACCCTGCTGTAGCGCAGTATACTGGTGAGAAGCGTAACCATCTTTATCCCTGCATTGTATTGATCCTCATCAAAGTGTGACCGCATATAGAATCCTGCACTCGCAGTAGTGCATGCCAAGGGACTGGTCCCGGTGTTCGAAAATAAGGCTTCCGAGGTGTGCCGCCCCCTCCATGCCTGTTGGAAGCATTATGAGTGATGACCGTCTTTTGCCAGCTGCGTGACATTTGGATTCAAAGGATCAAGCCAAGCCAATAGATGTCTTAATGTGGCTATCTAAAGCTACCTTAAATGTCATCGGCATCGCTGGTATGTGGACGTGGTGACCTTGAATGATGTGAGTACGCAGCAATTCGTAATTCAGGTTTTGGATTCCATTCCAACGCCCCTTCCGACCAAAGCGATGACCCCGCCAATGCTTACTGATTAAGATGTGCAACGGCCGGGAAGCTTCGACTGCGCACTATTCTCGAGACATGGATTCCGCCACTTCGAAAATTCGTGCGTCATATCGGATAATTTATCACTTAATCTTCCCGTGACAGCTTCTCGCTTCTCATAATCCATAGCGCTCTCATTCCGATGCAATAGAACAAGCGCGACTTCGTTTGATCCGTGTTGGTCTGCAATTGATCAATGAGCGCAAGACGACGACCAGTGTTGAAGAAGCCCGACTTTGCTGGAATAGTAAGCAAGACTGTACTATCCCGGACGGAGCCCGACTTTCTCGGTGTTCTTGGTAGGTATTTCCATAAGTCCTGAGGGGACTGCGTCCCCCTAAACTATGTTCGCAGTCGAATCGAACATGGCTTCCTTCCCCTCTCAACAAGTAACCACATCAATGGTGTTATGCCAGGGTCCACTTCCCTGATAGCAGGTTACGAAATCACGTCCTCTGCGCTTACCTGGTGCTTGTATGCGCTGGCAACTGCGCCACAATGTCAGAAGCGTCTGTGGGGGGCTGTTCGCACCATTGCTTCGAATTCTCCGACACTGCAGGAAGATATTGCCAGACTATAATACCCTGATTGGATTGTCCGTGAAACACTCAGATTTCGTGCTCCTGTGACTTGGACTCTGCAAGCGGCTACGGAGGACGGCGAGATCCCCGTTCTGCGGGCATTCTGTGATAAGCATAGGGTGCTCAATACGACGATAAAGATTGCCAAACACGACATCATCACTATACCCATTCAAGTGATTAATAAAAGCTACTCCATATGGGGTCAAGATGCACATAGCTTCAGGTACGCAGAACCCTGGTTTTTTGACCCTGGCCCACATTTGATCAGTGGCGCCGCAGACCTGAACGGTGGAGGAACCCGCCGGAGGGTACCAAGGCAATTCAAGGCATGTACCCAAGATGGACGTTCCTGAGTGGAAATCGTGGGTGTAAGTACAGGATATAGATTCGCAGTGGCTCAGTGAGTAACCAGTTACTATATTTTCTAAATCTCTTTATTTCTGCGCCGGCGGTGACTTCCGTGGCGCTCGCATCTGCTTCGTAACTTCCTTCCATGCTGTACTCCAAGGCACGAGGCATGATTTGCTTTCTTTAGACTCTTCCGCAGCTTGTGATGAGGACAAGATTTGGTTGGCCATGCTGGGCACTTACGGGGTCTCATTCCCATGCATTGTGTTTTTCTTGGAAGGGCTACTCTTGGCACGGATTCCTTTCTGGGAGAGGGAAACTATGTGTATGCTGGTATTTTTGGCTCTCAGGATCAAAATGCTCCTTTCACACTCACCCGTGATCTCGAATTCACGGTTGAGCCTTAGGTAATTATCGACTCAGAAGATGTTCAAGTAAGCATGTTTTGTGTGCCAGTGGCAGTCTCCGAACTTTTAATTATCCGAGGTAGTAGTTTATGCTTCTCTGGTTCGCCGCTCGCGTTTCATCTTAAACGAACCCACTCTCCCTCCCTTTTTTTTTGGTTCAATATGATTCGGCGCATCATGAGCTAATCACACGTTCTCTTCAGTGTCATCGCTCATCCTGTGAAAAAGTCTAGCACCATCCCGAGTAACAATATGTCCCTTTTCATCCGTATAGTACCTCCACACACCGGTGCGGCCCGTCCACACCCCATGCGCGACCCAGGTGAAACGTAACGTTATGGGCACCTCCTTCCACGTTAATATGACGTTTGTAATTTCGTTATTTCGTTAGGGGCCCTAACCCCATGAGTGGCTGAGAGTAACGTCCGCGGGATTGTTAGGGTGGAGCGCGTAGGCGTTAACTCAGACATGTGGGAAGACCTCTTCGTAACTCCAACCTGATCCTCCGACCATGCGCCCACGAACTCGGGACCCGCCAGATACCAAGCATTTCAAGGGCCTCCGCTCCAGTGGTCTGTACACAGCAAGCTACGAGCAATTGCAGACATTGAAAAACCCGTTATCAGTCATTGACCCCTAAGAGCTGCGGCAACTTGGCGGGAGATCGTGTGTCCTATCGATCTGCGAGTGTCATTACCTACAGTCACGTAGTGGTGTGCGTGGGCAGTGCCCCATGACTCATCCACTGTACGTACACAAACGAAGGTATGTGTCCGATCATCCTGATCGCACCTTTTTTCCAGTGGACTTTTCCCTCGAGGGCGTAACTTTGTACCTCACCTTTACTTGGCTTTTACTTGGCCTGCGGGGAGGAGTCCCAGGGCGACCCTGGTATGTATTTGATGGGCCCTACTTCGGTCGCGCACAGCACGACAACGAGCAAGAAAAGAAAGCCGGGTTGATCACGCGGAACGAACACGGCGCGACGGTATCCCGGTTGCCATCACAACCACACCTTCCGTCCCGCTGGCCGCGAGAGAGAGAGGAGGGGTGAGGGTAAGATTCCAAAAGGAAGTTGCGATTGGAGCGAACGGTACAAATAACCTGAATAAGACGCGGCGCCACACGATGTGCATACGCAGTCCCCAAGTACGTCCCCTGTGTTTCAGATCGCCCTTTGCCAGATGGTGGTCCTCGGAAGTAAGGGCAAATGTTGGTCGGGGCGCTAGTTGCAGGTGCAGTCCATTGCGGGTATGCGTTGCTCGCTTGGCTCAGATCTCGTCTGTGCCCACGCCCTTGTTTCCTTTTTTTCTATCCGTTGGTTTCGCAGCTCGTCTCGCCTAATCTATTTCACGAATCACAGCCTTGCACAAGTGTCTTTTTCAAATGTTGACGCCGTGCAGCTGGGTTTTATCTTAGGAATTGGGTTTAGCTCAGTCTGTTTACCGGTGCCCGGGATTCGGCGTGTGAGGACCGATTCCCCCCGTTCATGTGTTACCCCTGTACTACTTCCCCCCCTGCGCCTCCCTTCCATTCCGTTCTGATCTGGCCTGGAAGCGAGCGAGAACGATGGCGCGTACAAGCACCGCTGCGCCGCCCATGTCTCACTCCAAACTATATCATATCGAACTCTACCCATCCGACCGAGCGGAACGATATGACTGTACGGCGTTGCAGACGATTTGTCACATCACGGCTCTGCATTTGTGCTGCGGGTTCCCCGCCAACCGGTGCATTTCGCAGCCCAGCCCAGGCCGATCGAAACTCCACCTCCGAAGAATCGGCATGAGTTTGCCCCTCACTTCGCTAACGAGAAAAACAAAAAACAAGGGCGTGATATGCTGGCCCACTCGCGTATGTAGAGCCTCCATATCAGGCTATCTGTACACATCCCGCCCACCACGCGTACCAAACGGGTAGCTCAAAATAATAATAATAATAATAGTAATAAAA
>JBBPJV010000576.1:0-18989 GCA_038088915.1 Sutorius aff. eximius
GGATATGGCGATCCCCCTCCTAAAGTCTGCTATAACCTAAGTTACTAGCTACTAATGTAATAACAATGGGAATGTGCTGATATCCACATCCTGTATTCTCTAAATAAACTCAGCCCAGCTAACCTGGTCATTCTATCACAAACAGGCATGACTCTGCTGTGGTGCTAAAGTCTGCAAGTGCAGGAAAACGAATATGGCTATGGTGGTACTAGCATATGCTATGGGTTTAACATCCTCAATGGACATGCCAATTAAGGTACTCCCCTAAAGATGTGGGGGTCTGCAAAGAAGAAGTCCACAAAAGCTCAGGAGGGCCCACTTTATGCCTGTGGGGCAGCATCCAGTCAAGAGACACAATGAGCAGCACATGATTGGTAGAATAGTCTTGTCAAAGTGTAACGAGCCCAAGGAGGAACTCATTAAGGGTGAGGCAAACCTCTAACCCTAACTCCAAGCACATGGCATTGGAAGGCCACCCAATAACACACTAACACTACGATGGTAAAGAGAGTAGAACCAGCTATGATGCCTGGTAATGTTATATGTGATGAGGAAATGAATGGTCAGTCTGTATGAGCCTCAATGCTGGAAGGGAAGCTTAATAGCAGCAGAGGCCACTCCCCCTTAGACCCAGGTGATGCACAGGTTGACAAGACTGGAGGGAATCCAGTCTGTCTCACCATGCCCTTTATATATGCAGAGAGGCCAGTGCACAGATCATGCTGTGCCAGTACCCCATTACTAAATAAGGACATGTCTATAGTAATGAGAGTGGTGACATAAGAGGCTAGACTATGACATAGTGGTCTAGACCCTATGACATCATAAGTACGTAAGAGTCCAGAATACTCTATGATACATGTGGTCACATGACTAGGTCACATGCCAGGGATGGGAATGAGGAATCATGTGACAGGATTGGGTGCAGACCAATCACATGAGCTATAGTACAGGAAATATGAGAGTCCAAAGTGTAGCGAATGTAAGTACTAGCTAGGCTAACCCTAGACTAGGATAAAAGTTAGATTAAAGGGAATGGTATTGTAACAGGTACAGCCAATAGCATAAGAGGCTCTTATCTATGATGTTATTAGTCTAGACCAGTCATGTGATCTGACATCATAGAGTCCAGGCCCTAGTCACATGATCATGAGAAATGAAAGATAGGGGAAAGTCATGTGACTTAGTGTGACAAAATAAAAAGAAGAAAGTGTAGACTACGAGTGTATGATTTTGGTTAGAAAAATTAAATAGATATCATAACATCACCTTCTTTGAAAAGCTCAATTCAATTTTCTCTCACCTCTTGGACTTTCCTTCAGGAGGATTGCTTCTCAAACTGACCTATGGTAGTCTATATTATGTCAGGTCCTTCAGGAACTCTAGCTAGAGAAGCCTGGGCTGCATGGTGGCTGTCCTTTTAAACTCCCTCCTACCAACAATAAAAGAATTGTTCAACAAATTATCATTGGAAGAGCCAATACTGTTGTTCAGGCAACCAAATTCAACAATACCATCACTGATGTTCATGTCTACTCCCAGACATTAAGAAATAACATTAGGAAGCCCCATTGAGGGCTGTGGTGAAGCAAAGAAACCCCTACTCTCTGAAAAGCACATGAAAAGAAGATCAGCCTTGTGTTATGATTTGTTTTCTTTTTACTCCTTCATCTCACAGTCTAGCTCACATTCTTATGCTCACTACACTGCAGACCTTGTAGCCATTCCTACACTTTGGTGTCCAAACCCCATGGACTATATTTCATTTATCATGTGATTCTTTCACTCATGTGATCACTTCTCATTTCATAGCCATTCTCACACCACCTAGCACAGATCATGGACTACCATTCCTGATGACTCACCTCATGGTTTGTCATCTTAGATTGCCTTTCTCCTCATGTTCTACATGAGCCCCCCTTATAGAATTCCAGTGTTTCCCTTCTCTTTACCACCAGATATCCTAATATGGCTGATTCCTTCCTTTCCATCTACCCTGGACCCACAGCTCTCCGTTGTATTCCTACTATAGATCTCTCACCCTTGGACCCACAGTTGTCTGTTGTATTTCTAGCATAGATCTCTCCATTGTCTCTCTTGACCCTCTGTTGAGATCTACCTTAGTATCTTCTTTATTCTTTCCTCCTATTTAGGATACTACTTTCCCATGCTCACCTTACTATATAAGACTTGCGCCTTCCTTGTAGTATTCCTTACACTAGTTCCTACCCAGTACTTAGGACATAGTACTCCTGTACTATGCCTAGTCCTGTTTCTGCCTTATCTCTCATGTCCTTACCTCCATCCTACCAATACTAGCTTTTCTCCTACTCTTGCACAGTGTGCATTCTCATTGACCCTTAGTCTGGTACTGTGACCACCACCTTCCTTCAGCTTTTTCTTCCTCATTCATATGACTTCACTTCAGAAGTTCTACACTATCATTAAACCTTCCTTTCATCAGCCAGTGGCTGATCACCTTCATCTTGCTTCATATCCCAAAGCCCTCCATGTTCCAACTAGACATTGGGCTTTGTCCTCATCCCTTGCAGTCTTCCCCTGCAGGTAGCTCATCCTCTGGCCTTCCTCCTGGCCTTCCAACATTCCTCCAAACCATCTCTGGTTCCTCTACCTTCCAGCCTGTCCGTCTATCAGGCTTACCTTGTTCCTCCTCCTGGTATTCCTTTCCAGGATCTCCAACCTCTAGGAGTACTATTCTCCTTGCTGCTGGGTGGAGCAACAGCTCCATACGTCCTGCCCAATCCCTCAGGGGCTTGGTCATAACACCTTGGTTTACAAGTATGAATATTGGACTGTTGAGAACTAAAGGAGAGTTATATGGTCAGATGAGACTAAGATCAATAAAATTGGTCCAGATAAACAAGGGTATATGTGGATAAATGGGTCAATTACTGAGGAGGCCAAATATGTAGTTAGATTTGAAGAGGGTTTACTAATGGTTTGGGGCTGCATAGGATGGATTAAGGTGGGGGTTTTGAGTGAGGTGGAAGAAGGAATGGATACTGGTCAATATGTGACAATTCTGGAGAAAGGATTGCTGCAAAGCATGGAGAATTTCAGAATTTCAGGAGATGGTGTCCGTTTTCAATAGGAAAATAATTTCAAGTACACCTCAGGAAGGTCCAGAATTGGATTGAAGAGCAATGAATTATGCTTCTTAACTGGCTTGCATAGTCTCCAGACCTCAATTCAATTAAGCACACCTGGAATCATCTCAAAAAATGCTTTTCAGGTGAAGAGGATGCTTCTGAAGGAATTCATCAGCTATGAGACAGTATGATGGTGGAATAAGAGAGGATTTATATGGAACAGTGTAAGAAATGGGTAGAGGGCATGTTCAGAAGGTTTGAAGCAGTTGCTAGAGCCAAAGGAGCTAATACTGAGTATTAAATATCTAAATTTTTATAAAGTCAAAAAACTGTCCACATGAGTCATGATTTTGGAATGGCTGCCATTCAATCGGTTCTTATCCAAACCCCTTCAATCTTGAACTGATAGAGAGCCATGAGTCGATACTGAGTTTCATACACTCACATGTTAGTGTTAGGATTAGGGGTTAGCACACAATATTGCATATAGTGGAAAATATGCAAACAGGTGGACAGTTTTTTAAGCCACTGTATAATGTCAACAGACAAATTGATGAATAAAACACTATAGTTTCAACAGGCTCATCACACAACAGATCTAGTCTATTTAATGGCTAGAATAGTCTAGGACAGACATTGATCTATTCTAAGCTGTTTATGATATCAATTCCTCATCATTTCAGTTGTTGTTTAGGGTAAGATATCATTTACTGCTGTACCAATGATATTTCTTCACCATATTTTCATTTTTATTTACCAATTGCTGCTTATCCTTGTTATAGGTGATAATTTTTGCCACACTAACCCTTATAGTTGACCTATACTCTTGCCCTAGTGGTGTGAGTATGTAATGGACTTAGTTGTGAGTGAGTCTCATATCTTATCTTATCTAATCTATGTTAGGCTTAGTTCTAAGGATTCTTTTTGCTCCAGCAGTGTAATTACTCATTTTATCTCTTCTTTCTTCTAATTCTCTTTTGAATTATATTCAATCAGTCTCCCCTTTTCATTTCTGTGCTATGCATGACTTCTCTTCTTCCATGCCTGACACATGAGGCTTTTATTTCCATGCATTGTCCTAAGGCAATGCTTTGTTTCCATTTGATGCACAGCCTAGATGGCAGTGTTTAATCTCTGCCTTTCCTGTGATTAGGGCATTACTATAGACATACTTTATCTTAGATACTAGTTGCACATGTACAAATATAATTAGTAGTAAATAAGGGTAAAGTTCTCCTTCAGAGAATTCTAGTCTAGTTCTCTTAGAGATTATCCTACAAGTGTTATGACCAGGCCCCTGAGGGATTGGGTGTGACATATGGAGCTGTTGCTACACCTGAAAGGTATCCAGAGGCTAGGGATAGTACTCTGGAGATGAGGTTGGAGTCCTGAAAAGAAGTACCAGGAGGAGGACAAGGTGAGCCTAATAGACAGACAGGCTGGAAGGTGGAGAGGACAGAGGTTGTCCAAGAGACATTGGAGAGGCCAAGATGAGGCCTAAGGATGAAGGGACTACAGGGGAAGAACTGCAGGGGCAAGGATGAAGACCAACATCAAGTTGGGATGAGGAGTATCCAAAGGTACCAGATGTGACAAGGACCATCAGCCATTCAGCTGAGTGAAAGGAAGACTTAATGATGGTGAGAACTCCAGAGAATAGAGTCACAGAACAGAAGTGATGTTATGAACTCATTCTCATTAACCTAACTACACCACTTGTACACTTGTAAACATACACTTTTCTTTTCTTTATTTTGTCACAACTAGATCATGTGACTTCCCCCTATCTTTCATTTCTCATGATCATGTGACCAGACCTAGACTCCTATGATGTCAGATCATGTGACTGGTCTAGACCTATGACATCATAGATAAGAGTCTATTCTGCTATTGGCTGTACCTTTACTTATCTATCGTACCATGTCCCACAATATATTAGTCATGTATTAGTAATAGTCTTGGCAAGTGTATATATACCCTGGGTGTAGCTATGACTGTTCCCCAGTCTAGCTCACTTGGGCATACCTGGATACTTCTAGGCCTGAGTTGAGACATCTAGTACCACTCTTCTCTTTGCCCATGGTACCCATTCCACATGTTCTTCTTTTATTCCTCTTCATCATAAAACATTGCAGGGCATCACAGCCTGTTCTTGTTGTTCCACCCTGTCGCTTTCTCAGGCTTAGTATAGTGTTTGTTTCAAGTGATGGTGGAGGATCTGAAGGATGGTAAGGGATCACAGTACCAGACTGAGTGTTACGATTTGTTTCCTTTTTACTCCTTTGTCTCCCAGTCTAGCTCACACTCTCATGCTTGCTACACTGAAGACTTTGTAGCCATTCCTACACTTCAGTGTCTGAACTCCACAGACTACATTTTGTTCCTCATGTGATTCTTTCACTCACATGATCATTTTCTCTTCATAGCCATTCACATGCCACAAGTGTGGATCATGGACTACCATCTCTGATAACTCACCCATAAGGTTCATCATCTTAGATTGCCTTTCTTCTTGTGTCCTACATGAGTTCCCTTTACAGAATCCCAGTATTCCCTTTCCTTTACAACTGGATATTCTAATATGCTCTATTCCTCTCCTTTCATCTATCCTGGACCCATGACTCTCTGTTGTATTCCTACTATAGATCTCTCACCCTTGGACCCACAGTTGTCCATTGTATTCTTAGCATAGATCTCTCCATCTCTCCTCTTGGCTTTCTGTCAAAGATATACCTTAGTATCTCTTTTATTCTTTCCTTCCTATCTCAGATACTACTTTCCTGTGCTTGCCTTACTATATAAGACTTGTACCTTCCTTGTAGTATTCCTTATGCTAGTCCTACCCAGAAACCCTCTAGTATCCCTCCCTAGGCTTTAGTACTCCATACTTGCCTATTCCCCATGTCCTTACCTCTGCATAATCCATACTAGCTTCATTTCTCATCATGCACTGAGTGCATCTCATTGACCCTCAGTCTGGCACTGAAAACCCTCACCATCCTTTGGATCTTCCACCATTGTTCCTGACTTCCTTCCATAAGTCCCCACTATCCTTAAGTTCTGTTCCCTCTCAGCTACTGGCTGATGGTCCTTGTCACATCCTGTATCATCAGATGTCCCTCACCTCAATTAGATGTTGACCTCTGTTCTCATCCCCTGCAGAGTCTCCTGTAGTATCCTTGTCCTCCAGCCTTCTCCTAGGCTTCTCTGACTCCTCCTGAGCCCATCCTTATCCTCACACCTTCCAGCCTGTCTGTTCATCAGGCTCACCCCTCATTCTCCTCCTGGTACTCCTTTCCAGGAATCCATCCTCACCTCCTGAGTGCTAATCCCTAGCCTCTGAATACCCTCTCCGGGTGGAGCAACAGCTCCATATGTCACGCCCAATCCCTTAGGGGCCTGGTTGTAACAAAAAGACTAGCATGATACTTCTCAATGACTCCTTTTGGCTGTCGTACCCCACTCCTTCCCCAGTCACCCAAGCTCTCTGGAAGTGCTCTTCCTATGCTTCTTCAACACCCTGAGACAGTGCTTGAAGCCTGTTGGCACCCTTGTCCCCTCCAGGAATTTTCTTTCAGATCACATTGTGATTGTAGCTGAACACACCTCTCCACAGCATCCCCTAACCTCCTGATCGATTGGATCTTTTCTGATCTTGATTCTGACACTCCCCTGCAGTCTCCTGAAGCAGTCCACTCTCTGAGGCTATCTCAGATTAACTCAGATCACTTGGATCTTCTTCCAGACCTAGTCACCCTGGATTCCAAAGCCTTTTGGTGCTGTGCACCTCACCACTAGTCAATCCTTTCACTAGACACCATCTGGAGTACCCTAGTTGTAAGATTCATCATACTTGCAACCACCCCTTCATCACACAGGACATGTGCAATCATGTAAAACTTGTCAAGACTAGCACTCACCCCATGCTATTCATATGGTTGTCTGCTATACAAATAAGGATAACATTGTTCTCTCCATAGTGCACAAGGGGTGGTTCTATAGAATGATAGGTTACAGTGTACTTTGTGAGAAGACAATACATCCTCCCAGGTTGATCACTATATCTGTCAATGAGTGTCCATTTAGGCTTGAATGTTTATCAAGTCCAGCAATCATCCTGCTCAACTTTCAGATTCTACCCTTAAGACATTCTAAGTCCACACTGACAATTTGTTCCCAGCTGTCCACCAGCACTTGAGGCCATTTGGTCTACTCCTGACCACCTCACTTGTGCAGGTGGATCTCCTTGGGGCTTTTTGCCCACTCCTTGAAGTCCTGGAATATTTGATCAAGGACTTCCTTCATCTCTGATGGGCTAGTACACCCTATCCACTCTTTGTACTTGGGCCTCTTGGTGTTCTGACACTTGTATAGGCTCTTCTGAGTCACATCACTCCCCTGACATCCACCTGAGGCCACATGCCTCCTTCCACTCTCCTTCAGGGCCATCTGTCCACTTTCTTTGACTGGCAGATCTCTCTGCTTTTTTGTCCTCATCCTTGGTCTTGCCCTGAGTACAGCATTAAACTACCTGGCCTCTGGTCTCACCCTTAGTATGGCATTAAACTACCTGGCCTCTGGTCTCACCCTTGGTACAGCATTAAACTACCTGGCCTCTGATCTTGCCCTTGGTACAGTGTTAAACTACCTGGCCTCTGGTGTTGCCCTTGGTACAGCATTAAACTACCTGGCCTCTGGTGTTGCCCTCAGTATGGTGTTAAACTACCTAGCCTCTGGTCTCATCCTCGGCATGACAGTAAACTACCTGGCCCTTGTCCTCAGCAGGACAGTAAAACTGCTAGATCCTCAGCATGGTGTAAAACTGCTTTCACTTGGTTAGTCTGGAGATCACTGGCAAGGCTGATTCCTCACCAAGGCCAGTAACCTTGTGTCCCTTGATGCATCCACACTATTGTGGATTTCTCCTGATGACCAATATGGCCATACCTTCGATCATGGGCTCATACCACCCATGTCTTAGGCCAGTTTGGCCTACTTTGAAGGCTTGAATAGCCTTTCACTTCAATCCTGGAGAGTAATCTCCCTCATCTCCTTCTTTCATAGGAGATCTCTGGGATTGATCCCCATTCCAGCCAACTATCTTGTAGTCTCTAGCTAGTCCTAGGCATGACTGTAAACTGTCTGTTCACTGGTCCAATGCTACTTAGATGCCTCTTGCCAGAAGCCCAACTCTAATTGAGTCTCTTCAAGGTCCTCTTGACCTTCATAGTCCTAGATACAATGATAAACTGTCAGCCCTCCTGTCAATGCTACTTGATGCCTCTTGCAGGATTTTCCTCACCATTCAGTTGGAAATCTCACTGTTAAATTGGCAGTATATTTGCACCTATGGAATTCAATTCCAACACCAGTATATGGGCATTACGTCCCACAACTAGAAACTCACCATTAAATTGGAAGTTTATGGTTTTTAACCACCTTCACCATTCACTCAGTAGTTTATGGTCTTTGACCACCTTGTGCCTGAGAAGCTATGCTCCAACTGAGATGAAACCTAAAACCTAAGCTAAATGGACAATGAGGTGAAACCAATAGAACAGGCTATGACGCCCTGCAATGTTTTATGATGAAGAGGATAGGAGGAAAGAAAAGAAACACATGCTACGATGAACACGGGCAAGGGTAAGGAGAGACTAGATATTCCACTTAAGCCTAGAAGTGATTCCCAGATAATGCCCAAGTGAACTAGACTGGGGAGCAGTCGTAGTATCACCCAGGTATATATACATATGCCAAGACTATTACTAATACATGACTAATATATTGTGGGAATGGTATGATAGATAAGAGAAAGGTACAGCCAATAGCAGAATGGGCTCTTATCTATGATGTCATGAGTCTAGATCAGTCATGTGATCTGACATCATAGAGTTCAGGCCCTAGTCACGTGATCGTGGGAAAAGAAAGATAGGGGGAAAGTCATGTGACCTAGTGTGAAAAAATAAAGAGAAAAAAGGAGTAGATTATGAGTGTATGCATTGAGAGTTAGAAAAATTAAATACGTATCATAACACCAACACTGGTATTCTTGCAGCATTCTCTGACTCCTGGTGCCTACAATCAACAAATTCTTTCCTCTGTATTGTAGTTTGGTTTCTCATCCCTGAGACTTAACCATGATCAGTTGCCACCTCCACTTCCCCATCCACTGCACTTTGCTGGATTTTATCCATCTAGACCCTTCCTGGAACTTGTCTTCTGGACAGTTCTTGTTAGTGTAAAACACTAATAGTAGCTTCAGAGTGAAGCTAGAGAAAGAAATGGGGGCAATATGTTTGTCCCAGAGAGTCTCTAACACAAAAAAATGGCCAGAAATAGGAAAATGGGTGACTGGGAGCATACCACCAGTGTGACTAACTCCAAATGCCTTCTCTGAGCTAGGAAATATGGACCTGGACTCAGGATGAGCTTCTGGGCTTCCAGGGAGCAAGACAGGTATCAGATTGGATGGATTGACTTCAGCTGGGCATACAAAAGAGTGCAGGAAAGTGGAAAAACTAAATTGCTGTGCTAACTACATGCCTATATAGCAAAATGACATCTAGGCACTAGCCAAACATAAGACAATGAAATCTGACCATATTGCATGAACCTGGACTCAAAAGAGGTCATTCTGGACTGGAAGCACACCGGAAAACCACTGAGAAGTGGTTCCGGCCGAAAAACTGAACAACCCAGGCTTGCACAATATCATTTTCAGCTGGAAAGTAGCCAGAAAGGAAGCTGGGAAGATCTGGAAGCATTGGGGTAAGTGCAGGTCCATTGGAAGTGCTGTAAATGTAAGATACACATGCAGGGAACATTAGTTCCCTACATTGGTACCGATCTCATCATCCAGCCCACTGGATCTTAGCAATGCTTGAAAGCCATTTGCTCCCCAACCATTGGAAAGTCCCTGACTTTGCCACACTAGGAATGTGCACCTTTGTGTCATGAGTAGATTCTACCATGGTTTTATAGGTCCCAGTTCAAACCAACCTTCTTTGGATCTTTGCAAATGCCTGGAAATGTTGTGTTTTCACTGTTGGAAATCTCTTGGATTTGCCATGCAAGGATTGGTAGTTTCTACCTTGGTTTGTCCTCACACCTACTTGATTTGACCAGCATCCTAGTTTGGATGTCCAGAGTACATCCCCTTAGAAAGGGGGTACATTTCAGCTTTCTGCATTCTTTTTTGCAGATTCTAGACCCACTGGACTGGCTAAGCTGAATATCTGATGGACTTTGTTCCATTTCCTCAACCCTTGTCACCTTTGAAGACTGGACTGGCAGCTTCACCCCTCCTCCAATGACTTGAGAGGTGATGTCCTGACCTCTGACATGTGTTGTTGCAACCTTGACACTCCAGAATAGGAGTCCCTCTGGAATTCCAAGAAGGAACTCTGCACTTCAATCTGGAAGCTTACCTTATCAGAAGTTTATCTTGACAGGAACTCCACTTTCCTGATCCTTGATAGGATCAAGATGATCCTACTCTGCATGACTCCATATGGAACTCCAACCTGCAGAATCCTAGTCCGAGCCCTCTATCCTCAGAATTCCATGTCCTGTTAAGGACAATCTAGATCAAGACAGAAGGTATAAATCCCTCCTGTGTATCATGGACTAGACAAGCACAAATCATGCCTTGTTCTCCTCAACACCTTGCATCCCAGGTTCCTTCTCTCTCCACCAAGGAACATCTTCACTGCTTTTATGAACAATTATGTTTCAGATGCAGACAACCTGGACACCTTGTGACCCAGTGTATGGCATTCCCCTCAAGGATGACCATTTTCCCTGAAGGGACTGGTCAGAAGTCCTCCTCCCATATGCAATGAAGACCTTGACATGCCAGGGCACAATCCAGCACTACCCAGGAGTACTTTAGAGCTCCAACTTCATTGCACTCTGACCCAGTTGCTGTGTATCAAGAGGTCCAGCAAACCTTGGAGTATGTTCACCAGATGCTGCTACTGTATCTTCTTTCCTCAATCATATGAGAACATGGTGATCTTTGACCCGCTGACCTCAGCATGGATCCCAGGGACTTGATTTGTACATCCCTGCTGTACTCACCCACCAAGGAGCTCATCCATGACACCCTCACTTTGATCCTTGACTCTTTGCCCTCAATTCCTTGACCCCTTGACCTCTTGACCCCTCAACTTGAGACTGGTCTCCCCAGCTCTACACCTCTGTGTCTCAAGCCTATTCCTGAAGAAACAGGATACAGTTCGAACTTGGGTTGCCCTGACAAGACAGCCACCACTTGAGTCCTCTCAGACTCCTGCTGCACACAGTGTGTGCCAGGATGTCCTGTCCCTGGATGTTCATGGATACAGTGATCTGTATCCTGGCTGGCAGCTCTAGTTGCATACCCAACTCCCCTGGTTGAGATATACTTCACCATATCTCTGTTTCTTACCACTCCCCGAAATGTTAAAACCTCAACTTGTATGCCCACTCCACCTAGGATTGGTTCGACCCTGATATAGGTTAATTCTGAGCTAGACCTTCATCCCTAGCTCTAGGCTTGCTGACCTGCATTTTCAGGACAGGATTTCCCTCATCCTTTCCAGAGACCCCTTCCCCTGGTCTCTCCAACACTCTGGTGGTTAGGAAAGTCCTCACTCACTTGGGAAATCCTTAATCACCCTCACCCTGCTGCACATGGTCTGTGTCAAGGCATACCATCCTTTACACACCTGAGCAGAGCAGTCTCTGCTTGTGATGGCAGCTTTGTGCATAACCATCCATCCTGGCTGCTAATCTCTCAAGGTTAGCTGTCCAACTATCAACCCTATGGATGTAACCCCACTCTCTGATCCTTCTCGTATGAGTTGGACTTGACCTGATTGGTCAACTCTGGATTCACACTCCTTCGGATCCTCCACAATGCCCAGCATCATCACAAGACTGCATGCTTCCTCCCATTGGTCTCAAAAGACCTTTGGACCTGCTGCACACAGATTGTGCCAGAGTATCTGTTATTCCCCATAGATGCTCACAAGTATAGTGGCCTGTACTCCAGTCCACAGCCCTTGTGAACTGGACTGTCCCAGCCACAAACCCTCTCTGTTTGTCATCCATGCTATTCCTGGATGTCCTCTTCACCCCCCCTTCTCTCCAACTGAGAAATACTTGGCTCATTGCACAGCCAACTCCAAGTTCATCATCCTTGAACTCTCCACTATCACCAACTAGATTCCTATCAGTGAAACAAAATAGATGCAGTCTCTCTCCTCTGTTTTCCTCTTTAGTTTATCCTTCCACCAATTCATCAACATACCACCTGCAATATGCTCCACTGGGACTTGAATGTTTGATTCACTGCTGAGCATCCCTACCATCATCTTGCTCATGTGTCCATCACTCACCCACCAATTGATGTCTCTGACTATTCCCCTACTTGAATCCTGCTGACTCCATCACTAAACTTCAGCATTCCCTTGTAGACCATCACACATCCTCTTTATGAAATGAAGTCTAAACTACAGGACTGAACACTGAGGTGAAACCAATAGAATCAACTATGACACTTGGCAATGTTTTTAGAGAAAAAGAGGAAACACATGCAATGATGTATATGGGTGAAGGTGGAAGGAGAACTAGATATTCCACTCAGGCCTAGAGGTAAACTCCAGATAATGCCCAAGTGAACTAGACTGGGGGGCAGTCATAGCATCACCTAGGTATATATACAAGTGCCAAGACTATTACTAATACATGACTAATATATGGTGAGAATGGTATGATAGATAAGAGAAAGGTACAGCCAATAGCATAAGGGGCTCTTAACTATGATGTCATGGGTCTAGACCAGTCATGTGGTCTGACATCATAGAGTCCAGGCCCTAGTCACATGATTGTGAGAAAAGAAGGATAGGGGAAAGTCACATGACCTATTGTGACAAAATAAAGAAAGAAAAGTATAGACTTCAAGTGTACATGTTTGAGAGTTTAGAAAATTAAATACATATCATAACACTTCGTCCCTGGATCAGACATTAACTTGTCATTGGTCTTTGCATGATAGCTCATAATGTAGAAAGGGGGTAATGTTACAATTTATTTCCTTTTTACTTCTTTGTCTCCCAGTCTAGCTTGCACTCTCATGCTCGCTACACTGAAGACTTTGTAGCCATTCCTACACTTTGGTGTCCAAATCCCATGGACTACATTTCATTCCTCACATGATTGTTTCCTCTTCATAGCCTTTCACATGCCACAAGCATGGATCATGGACTACTGTGTCTGATGACTCACCCTTAAGGTTTGTCATTGTAGATTGCCTTTCTCCTCATGTCCTACATGAGTCCCCTTTACAGAATCCTGATGTTCCCTTCCCTTTACCACCAGATATCCTAATATGCTCTATTCCTCTCCTTTCATCTACCCTGGATCCACAGCTCTCTGTTGTATTCCTACTATAGATCTCTTGCCCTTGGACCCACAGTTGTCCATTGTATTCTTAGCATAGATCTCTCCATCTCTCCTCTCAGCATTCTGTCAAAGATATACCTTAGTATCTCTTTTATTCTTTCCTTCCTATCTCAGATACTACTTTCCCATGCTCACCTTACTATATAAGACTTGTGCCTTCCTTGTAGTATTCCTCATGCTAGTCCTACCCAGAAACCCTCCAGTATCCCTTCCTAGGCTTTAGTACTCCATACTTGCCTATTTCCCATGTCCTTACCTCTGCATAATCCATACTAGCTTCATTTCTCATCATGTACTGTGTGCATCCTGTCAACCCTCAGTCTGGCACTGAAAACCCTCACCATCCTTCAGATCTCCCACCATTGTTCCTGACTCCCTTTCATGAGTCCCCACTATCATTAAGTTTTGTTCCCTCTCAGCTACTGGCTGATGGTTCTCGTCACATCCTGTACCATTGGATGCCCCTTGCTCCAACTAGATTTTGACCTCCATCCTTGTCCCCTGCAGAGTCTTCTGTAGTATTCTTGTCCTCCTACCTTCTCCTAGACTTCTCTGACTCCTCCTGGGCCCATCCTTGCCCTCACGCCTTCCAGCCTGTCCATTTATCAGGCTCACCCCTCATTCTCCTCCTGGTACTCCTTTCCAGGAATCCATCCTCACCTCCCAAGTGCTAATCTCTAGCCTCTGGATATCCTCTCTGGGTGGAGCAACAGCTTCATATGTCATGCCCAATTCCTTAGGGGCCTGGTCATAACACTGAGGGTCAACAAGATGCACATAGTGCAGAAGAGAATAAAGTTAGTATGGATTGAGCAGAGGCAGGGACATAGGGGGTAGGCAAGTATGGAGTACTAAGACCTAGGGTAGGATGCTGGAGTTACTGGATAGGCTTTCCAGGTAGGACTAGCATAAGGAATACTACAAGGAAGGTGCAAGTCTTATATAGTAAGGTGAGCATGAGAAAGTAGTATCTGAAATAGGAAGAGAGAATAAAAAGATACTAAGGTATATCTTGATGAAGAGCCAAGAGGAGAGTGTAACGAGCCCAAGGAGGAACTCATTAAGGGCGAGGTGAACCTCTAACCCTAACCCCAAGCACACGGCATTGGAAGGTCCACCCAATGACATGCCTAACGATGATCTAATAGAGAAGAGACTGGCTATGATGTCCAGCAATGTTGTATGATGATGATGAAGGAATGGTTAGTCATGTATGAGCCATCGCACTGGAGGGGAAATATAGAGCAGTGATGGCCACTCCCCCTTAGACCCAGGTAATGCACAGGTTGACAAGACTGGAGGGAATCCAGTCTGTCTCACCATGTCCTTTATATATCAGAGAGGCCAGTGCACAGACCATGCTGTGCTATACCCCTTATAGTAATACATGGTAAAGAGCATGGTAACATAGAGGGCTAGACTATGACATAATGGTCTAGACCCTATGACATCATAGATACATAATAGTCCATAAGCTACTGTATGATATGTATGATCACATGACTAGGTCACATGCCAGGGACAGGAATGGCAGTCACATGATAGGGTCATGTGCTATGGTACAGGAAATAAGGAAGTTCAAAGTGTAGCGAATGTAGTGTATTAGCTAGGCTAACCCTAGACTAGGATAAATGTAGGTTAACAGGGACGGTCTCACAACAGAGAGACAGAGAGATCTAAGCTAAGAATATAATGGACAGCTGTGGGTCCAAGGGTGAGAGATCTATAGTAAGAATACAACAGAGAACCATGGATCCAGGATAGACAGAAGGAAAAGAAATAGGACATATTGGAATATCTGGTGGTAAAGAGAAAGGAAATACTGAGATTCCATAAGGGGAACTCATGTAGGACATGAGGAGAAAGGCAATCTGAGATGATGAACCTTAAGGTGAGTCATTGGAGTCAGTAGTCCATGATCCATGCTGGTGGTGTGGGAATGGCTATGGAAAGGAAATAGTCATGTGAGAAGAAGAATCATGTGAGGATAGAAATATAGTTTGTGGGGTTCAAACACTGAAGTGCAGGAACAGTTACGAGGTCACCAGTGTAGTGAGCATGGAAGTATGAGCTAGACTGGGAGATGAAGGAGTAAAAAGGGAAACAAATTGTAACAACAAGGACCTCCTCTAAGTGAACCACTTGTTCACATCCTAGTTAGTCAAAAGACAATCAGATGCTATATCTTTTAAGCATCCTTGAGGCTGTTTTAACTGATAGAGGCCCCCAGTTTGCCTCCGATTTCACCTGAGAACTTTGCAAGTTGCTTGAAATTCAACAGAAGCTCTCAATGGCCTTCCACCCCCAAACGGACAGTCAAACTGAATGAATTAACTGCAACTTAGAACAATACCTCCGCATCTATGTCGCAAAGAAACAACACGTGTGGGCTGAATGGCTTAAGTTAGCCCAATTCCAGCATAACAATTCCCTCACAGCAGCCACCAGCACAATCCCTTTTGCCATTACTCAGAATTATGCACCCCGAATGGGTTTTGAAAACCCTGTTTCTTCCCATCAGTTTGGTTCAGATCTCGTCCATTCTCACAAGGAAATTCAAGCTGTGCTTGACACCACAAGAACTCATATGGAACGTTCAGCCGAAACATCAAGGTCCGAACATCCTGAATACCACATCAACCAGCAAGTCTGGCTTTCTGCCAAGAATCTCACTCTTCCATTCCCCTCCCCCAAGCTATCACCTAAATGGCTTGATTCCTATCCCATCATCCAAGTATTTCCCAATGCAGTGGAACTGCATTTGCCACAGTCCATGAAAATTCACCCAGTTGTAAATGTATCCCGGGTTAAACCTTACAATGCCCCACTTGATGGCCAATCTGTGATCTGGCCCGATCCCATCATTGTCACCAAGGATTGCCTAGTTGAGTATGAGGTTGATTTCATTGTTGACTCACATTTGAAACATGGCAAATTGGAATACCTTGTCCACTGGAAAGGATGGGATGATATGGACCATACCTGGGAACCTGAGATTAACTTGGAACATGCACAGGATGCTATTCAGGATTTCCATTCCAAACATACCTCTGCCCCCCGTCGTGTTCATGGCATTTCCTTGGAAGAATTTTGCTCTCTCTTCTTGCTGTATGAGAATTTCACTGATTCTGTGTCCTCTTGTTTCTCTCGCCTGAAAGTCGAGATGTAAGGAGGGGATAGTGTTATGATACATATTTAATTTCTCTAACTCTCCACTTATACACTCATAATCTACACTTTTTTCTCTTTATTTTGTCACACTAGGTCATGTGACTTTCCCCTAACTTTTCTTTCTCATGATCACATGACCAGGGCCTGGACTCTATGATGTCAGATCATGTGACTGGTCTAGACCCATGATGCCATAGATAAGAGCCCCTTATGCTATTGATGTACCTTTCTCTTATCTATTGTATGACTTCCCACAATATATTAGTCATGTATTAGTAATACTCTTGGCACCTGTATATATACCTGGGTAGTACTACGACTGTTCCCCAGTCTAGTTCACTTGGGCATTATCTGGGAATCACTCCTAGGCTTAAGTGGAATACCTAGCTCCCCCTCACCCTTGCCTGTGGTCATCATATCACATGTTCTCTTTTTATTCCTCTTTGTCATAAAACGTTGCATGACATCATAGCGTGTTCTCTTTGTTCCACCTCATCAACTTTAGCTTAGGTTTAGGTTTCATCTCAGATATCCCATCATAAGAAAGAACAGGGTTTGGCCAGTGACAGAATGGGGTCTATTGTTATGAGCAAATTTGGCGAATGGGGTTAAATGGGACCACATGGTTGGGGAGTTCCCACAGTAGATTCATAGGTAGGTTTTGATCTCTTGGTTTACTCATTCAGTTTCTCTGTCAGTCTGGGGGTGATAGGCAGTGGAGAGGGCAAGATCATAGTTTAAGAGTTTTCCGAGCTCCCTTGCAAAGTTGGTGGTGAATTGGGGACCACAGTTGGAGATAATCTTGTCATATAGGCCAAATCTGTTACGATATGTATTTAATTTTTCTAACTCTTAAATGTACACTCACAGAACTACACTTTTTCCCTCTATTTTGTCACCCTAAGTCACATGACTTTCCCCTATCTTCCAATTCTCATGATCACATGACTGGGGCCTGAACTCTATGATGTCAGATCACATGACTGGTCTAGACCTATGACATCATAGATAAGAGCCCATTATGCTATTGGTGTACCTTTTTCTTATCTATCATACCATTCTCACTATATATTAGTCATGTATTAGTAAGTAGTCTTGGCATTGGTATATATACCTGGGTGATACTATGACTGCTCCCCAGTCTAGTTCACTTGGGCATTATCTGGGTTCTATCCTAGGTCTTAAGTGGAATTACCTAGTTCTCCTTTTCATGTTTGCCTGTGTACATTGTTGCATGTGTCCCTTTCCTCTTCTTTGTCATAAAACATTGCTGGGTGTCAGAGCCAGTCCTCTTTGTGGTTTCACCTTGTTGTACTTTAGGTTTAGGATTACGACTCATTTCACTTGAACTAGACTTCTTTATGAGGTCAAACCTGCGACTCCAGGGTTAAGGAGAATGAGTACAGGCACTGCTAGAAGGGCTCAAGGCATACACCCTATAACCAGTAGTCATACACTTGTCCAGTGTCATAAATAAGGATAATGTTGCTCTGCAGATAGTGCATTACTGCCCCCTCTACCTGATAGCTGCAAGCGTCACATGTGATGATGTAATGGCTTTAAAAAACTCTTTCCACCCTGGTTCCTCCCACGTCTGAACCAGACATTAAACTATCAACATCTCAGGTGTTTCCTGCACCATTGTGTCAATGGTCTCCCAACAGCTGCCTGGGAGATATTAGTTTTCTTTACAGTCATATGCCCCCCTGCCAAACAGATCCCTTCAAGACACAAGAACTCGAAGACTTTCTCACCCCCCTCACATCCCTTTATCCCAACGGAGATCCAACAGTTCTCTTTGCCCATGACTGGCTAGTAGATATATGGTGGGATAAAAAGATTTGTCCCCAAGACCATACAATTCTCACCACTGTTAAGACTCTGTAGTCTCCGAGCTCGTTTCCGAATGATGTCCGGCAAGTCCGACCGGAGATCTAGAGGGACGAAGGGCTAAGTGGCGGGGAAGGACCGGAGGTCCAAAACAGAGGAGACGGAGTAGGAGAACTTAGGAGGATGTTAGCGCAGGACTTATGTGTTGCACCCTTGTATAGGTCCGGGTCGTCAGACTTCATAGGAATAGAGGGTAGGAGACGTAGGAGGGAATCGGACACGAGAGGAGATTGGCTTGTTTGATATTTGTACTGAGGAATATACATGGGAGACACAGTCCTTAAGTACGGACAGAGTAAGGTACGGAATAAGGAGGACAGATGTCAAGTGTGACTGAAACATGTAGGAGTGTTAGGGATACGAACGACAGAT
>JBBPJV010000577.1:0-18978 GCA_038088915.1 Sutorius aff. eximius
AAGTAGATGATGAAGGGGAAGAAGAGGACGATAGCGAGGAAGAGGACGAAAGTGAGGAAGAAGAGGATTCCGACTATGAGGAAGTCGAAGCTAGTGCGTGCCAGTTGGCGTAAGTCTGTCTAATACTCATGTCTGGCTTTAGATCAGGATCCCGCCGCGCTCGAAAGACTTGGGCTGGAATCCAATGCAATTATATGGCCCGAGCTCAAAATCGACGAGGACGAAGATGTCGATGAGGTCGAGCACCCCACCAACAAGCGACTAATGCGCATTGGTGCGCTCTCTCCCATGATCATTGATGCAGCGTGTATACTTACTGAATGTCATGGACAGGTGACAATGCCTCCGACCTCGAGTTGTCGGATCCAGGCTCGGTGACCTCCTCTGAATCCGAATCCGAATCCGAGTCAGACTCGGAGGACGAGTATAGGGTCGGCCCAAGTTCAGCGTCTTCGTCGACGTCCCTTCCTTTGAGTGCCCCGTCCAACCTCGTCGCTCAGGCGGACTCTGCTGCGCTCTCCGAGTTTCGGCATGAGGTCGAGCAATCACTGGATCGTGCGTTTGCCGAGGGTCACTCGGTCGATAATGCGGCTGTGGAGTTAAAGACGCTCAGAATGGCAAGCAACGTCCCTCTTCGAATGGTTAGGGAAGCCGTGGTGGCAGCCATTGTGAGTCGGATAAAGATAGTCGAGGGGGGAGGGCTACCACAACGACAAGAAATCGCCGCAATGATCAGTAGGTGGGGCAGTCTAATTGACAGAATCGGTGGCATCGATGCGGTGGAGACTATCGAGATCCTGCAGGTAATAAAGACGAAGATATATGTCAACGTCACTAACATCGATCATCCTTAGGAGTACTGCGCTTCGTCAGACCGTTTGCCGCTTTTCGGACAAATCCTTGCTGCACTATACCAGGAAGACATCGTAGAAGAAGACGACATTCGGAACTGGCACAAGAAACCGAGTGCACAAGGCGAGGGGGTGAAGCCTCCAACTTCTCCAGAGAACTTCAAGAAATGCTGGACTGTGGGAACTCACATGATCAAGCAGTTTGACGAACAGGAGAGCGAAGACGAAGAAGACGAGGAAGAAGATGCTGAGGAGAACAATGGCGCTGAACCTGCCACCAGTGTGTCACAACCGCCAGGCTCCATGAAAGCTACGCCGCTGGAGATTTCGGAGGATTACGAGGGTGAAGTTGATGATGATGATGACGACGACGACGACGATGGGGACGATGAATCGGAGGAAGAAGAGGAGAGTGAGTAGACTCGTGTTAACATTACACAAGATTCAAATACAATAGAGGTCATTGTCTATCTGAGTGGTCGTTCGAAGCATTATCGTCATGTGGAAACAATGGTACAGGGAAATCGACACTGAAGGTCGACGCGGCGTGGCGTTGTCTCAATACTTCAAGATGATGTAGAATGCTGTCAAAGTGCCTTTAGTGACGGACCGTGAAAGACGGTTGCAGTGCCCCCACCATGAATGACGCCAGGCCTTGGGAAGATACGTCAGAAAGAGCGCTCCCATAGGATGTATGCGCCACTCACAGCCAGCCGAGAATTGTCAGACAAACGTTGATAAGCTGTCAAACAAGCCGTGATCGGATGAGGGATGAAACAATAGCTACAGACGACGTACCAAGTCAGCCCCGCAGCCCCGCTCGAGGAACACTCCCAGCGGCGGGAAGATAACAGCGAAACTTTACGAAAGAATTAAGTTACACAACCTTGCCGAGCATCCCGTCGGCTGAACTTACATGATCTACGACAAGAGTCAGGGAAAGCTACGGTTGGGATGGGGTGGACGCACCTTGCAAATGTCGGACGCGGTGAGAGCCATTATTACGTGGGGTGATATGGAAGGCCATGCATTTATAGATTCCCCTCCGAGCCTGTCCGATCGATGCGATACGGTGACGTCAAGAAATGGTTACATAACATTTTGCTCCGTTTAGACAAGTTCCCCTGCTGTCTACCAACATGCGACTCACCGAACACCTGAATGTCTCTTACATCCCCTCAGCACCACTAAACCCTTTCTGGACATTCGACATATATGTCCCTAGACACGCATCAGACCCTTCTCACCCTCAATTAGACCCGTCCGGTCTCATCTGTTTCATCCACGGGGGGGCGTGGAGAGCGTGAGGCATCCTATCGTCATTCGTGCTCAAGTGTATTGAAATCGTAACGTCAGAGAGGATAAGGCCGATCATGCCACATTGGCCCGCGGGCTTGCCACATCCACGGGCTACCCAGTCGCGCTTCCCAACTATCGGCTCACACCCACGGAACCCACATCAGACAACTACCCCCGCCACCCAGCACATGCAAGGGATGCCCTACAGTTCCTTGAATTTATCCTTTCGTGGCACACGGAAAACGGCGGACACTTGCCTCGAAGACCAAGCAACCTCCTTCTCATTGGCCACAGTTGCTCCGCACACATGCTGTGTACGATTTTCCTGCGCATGCGAAGCCACTCGGAGACCGTTTCCCCATCCGATGAACTCATCCAATCCACGGCAGCCATTATTATGTCGGAAGGCATATATGACATCGACCTACTGCTCCACAGCTTCCCGAGGTACAGATCTTGGTTCATCGAACACACATTCGGGGAGAGAGAATCTTTTGAGGATGTATCGGCAATCAAGGCGACGATTAAACCAAACGGTTGGCATATATGCTGGTTCATTATACACTCCAAAGGGGACACGTTTGTGGATGAGCATCAGAGCGAGGGGATGTACCGCTTTCTGAGCGAAAATTCATGTCTGGTTTCCAAGTCGTTTGACGATCTGGAGGACGAACACAACGATGTCATAAACAGTCCCAAGTACACAGCTGTGGTGGATAGTTACATCAAGGGTGTGCTAAAGCAGTCTAGCCACCATAGAACATGTACACACAAATGATGACATAGCCTCTTGTTAATTATCCTTTGCCAATGTCTGGAATCCTTCTTCTAGAGCCGAGGCCGCTCGCTCACAGTCTAGTTTGGTGTTATACAGTGGGGCTGGTGTTAGCCGAATAACATCAGGCTTCCTCTCGTCTCCAACAACACCTTTCGATAACAAATAGTCAAACATTTCTTGCATAATACTGGAGCCAGCGGGGAAGAAGAGCAGTGACAGCTGAGCACCCCTCGCCTCTGGGGCGTGGGGAGTAATGATGGTGAAAGCAGACCGTGATTTCTGAGGTGGTGTTTCTTCATCTTCACTGGCAGGTGGATATTTTTCAGCAACCAAGTTGGCTGGTACATAAAATGCGGATCTGATGAGAAGAGACTCCAAATAGCCCGTCAGTAGCACTGATCGTTCACGCAGAGGTTCCATCATGCCAACTTCTTTGAATATCTGTAAGCTGCCAAGCAACAAAACTGTTGCCAGCACCGACGGATTGGACTGCTGGTACCCCTGAGCGCCGGGTATGGCGGAGAATTTAGGGGGCATCGTAAACCGTGTGGCGGGGTCATGCCCCCACCACCCTGCGTACCTAAAGCGTGGCAAAATTCCAGCCCGGCAATCTTGTAACCAGAAGAGGTGAAATGCATACTGTGGCGCTTGCTCGCATTCCCACTTGTCATGAACAAAAAGACCGCCGATGCCACCCGGTCCTGAATTGAGATATTTGTATGAGCACCACACTGCGAAGTCAACGTTCCAGTCATGTAGAGCCATGGGAACATTCCCGATCGCATGGGCAAGGTCCCAGCCACAGAGACAGCCCTTTGGACGATACACATTAGCGTCCGGATTTCCTCGTGAAGCTTCAGCAAGGACGACTGAGAGTCGATCGGTGTTCGGAGCAGGGGTATATACGTAAAAGCACACAATGGGTTCGTAAACTCACCTGTGCCTTTGCGGCATTGGTGATCGCCTTCATGGGAAACCACTGTCCAGTGTAATATTGCACGCCGCTGAAGATTACAAGGGCGATGGATGACCCCTCCTTAGCGATCGTATCAAGTATATCCGATTCGCGAAGGGTGAACTCGCCACACCGGGGAACCATCTCGATGATCGCCTGAGCCGGGTCATATCCGTACAGGCAGGCTTGCGAGGCGAATGCATACTGAAGAAGGACGCAGGTCCATTTATTTGCTTGTATATACCGAAAAAAATCTTGTACATACTTGATCCGAGGGAAAAGCCTTGCCTTCGCAGAGGATCTTGAAGCGAGTGGGGGTAGGCTTGTAGAATGCCGACATCATGAGATGCAGATTCGCAGTCAACGTCCCCATACAAGCAACTTCTTTCTCCTGAGCACCTGAGAATGCGGATACAAATACCTGAAAAACAATGTAATTGGTATTTCTCGGGGACACTCACCAACCAACTGGGCAAGTAGGGGGGTGACCGTATCCGCAATGTTCATCCACTCACGACCATGTGGGTGTTTGAAATGACCTTCTACAGCTCTGATAAGTACGTTAGCAAAGCAAATAAGCACGGGCAACCGCTATCCTCAGCGGGTGGTTCACCGAGTTCCCCATACGTACAGCTCTTCTTCAAGGAGAGCCTTTGACCGTTTAGCTAATAGGCCCAGAGAATTGCCACAGAGATATGCGCATCGATGGTCATCACCTGGATGAGACGGGAAAAGGCAACGTGAGTGAGCTAAGTTCCCGGCAAAGGGCGGGTAATGGCGACCATTTAGCTCAGAAGGCTGAGAGGTGTGTTCCTGGTTTGTTGGGATGGAGAATTGGCCGTCGGTAAGCACGACAGTGATATCCTTGTGGTCCGTTGAGGGCATACTCAGACGGGGACGATTTAGCGGAGTACGACGGATGATGGGATGTCAGATCCGCCAACACTTGCCACATTGGGTGTGAAAACATCAGCTCCTGTACCCGTCCTTGACCCATCCCTAAACGCACGTCAATGATGAGCCAAGACCACAACGTTGATAAAGCGCGAACGGTGATTGTGGTCGGGGCTGGCCCCGTGGGCTGTCTTGCAGCGATGTCCCTCGCTAAGTTGGGCTGGAAAGTTGTCATCTATGAAGCAAGGCCTGGTAAGCTGTTGATTTGTGTCCTAGTTACAGATTAGTGCAAGCTCCGCTAGATTTACGGCTTCCCTCCTCCAAGGCCGCTGCTCAGCAGCGTTCAATTAACCTCGCAATATCATCCCGTGGAATCGCCGCTTTACAAGCTGTTGACCCCGCCGCGACTGCCAGATTCTTACAGACCGTCATTCCAATGCGTGGTCGGATGATTCACGACATCCTCGGAAATCAACACAGTCAACAATATGATAAGGACGGACAAGTGGGTAGATTTCCGCGTGTTGGTTGGGGTGTTATGCCTTATTCGCGTGTCAGCCGGCCATATGCTAATGAGCGTTCTCTTCTTGCAGTGTATCAATTCCATAGATCGTGCCCTTCTGAATGAAGGATTGCTTGAAGAGGCGTCCGCCGTTCCGAATATTCATTTGTTCTTCAACCATAAGGTCCTTTCCGTCGATTTCGACAATGGAACGATGACCGTCCGAGATACAACTTCGGAAACGAATGTTCGAGCAACCTTTCACCTGTGTATAGGTGCAGATGGTAGCTATTCTATTGTCCGTCGCCAATTAATGAGGGTTGTCAGGTGTGCTAAGTAGCCTACTTGGGGATGGAGGAGTGCTGATTGATGCCTAGAATGGATTTCCAACAGGAATATATTCCGCATGAATATATTGAACTCAAAATGCCGGCAGGCCGTGACGAGCACGGTCAGCCTGTATTCTTGCTTGATCCGAATCACCTCCACATTTGGCCTCGCCACTCCTTCATGCTCATCGCGCTCCCCAACAAAGTAAATGCTTGTCATTCCGTCTCTTCCCTCTGTCACGTCATTTCATCCCAAGGACGGGTCCTTCACATGTACACTGTTCGCACCCACCGTCGAGTTTGATCGCTTGATTGGTCGCGAAGCGATCTTATCATGGTTCAAGACATACTTCTCAGATGCCCTCCTCTTACTTGGAGAAGACAAATTATTTAACGATTTCACCAAGAACCCGCGAAACCCACTCATTAGTATCAAGGTTTGCCCTAGTTGGACACGTTTAACGGTCAAGGATTCAATTCCCATTAGGCAAAGCCATATCATTACAAGGATCGGTGTGTAATATTGGGCGACGCTGCTCATTCCATGATGCCCTTTTATGGACAGGGCCTGAACTGCGGCTTGGAAGATGTTAGGGTTTTGCGCGCACTGCTTCTGGAGGAGGGCGTGGTTCCCAGCCCATCAACCCACTTAGGGGAACCAGAACTCACGGACACGAGGCTATTCAATGCACTGTCCAAGTACACTGGAACAAGGCACAAGGATCTTGTCACTATCTGTGAACTTGCTATGGACAATTAGTAAGTCCTTCATCCTCCGTTACCATGACCTCCCTTTATTGTTCATTGCTACAGTATTGAAATGCGGCATTCTGTGACAACTCCCATATACCTCTTTAAGAAGGCACTTGATAACTTGCTGTATACGATCACCTTCAGCAAGGACGCCTTCGCTTTGGCCACGCGGTCGTTGGCTACTGTCCCATTCCCATCTCCTAATCCTACAGGGTGGCTGCCGCTCTACACGATGGTCACTTTCCGTCCAGATATTAGTTACGCGACGGCTCGGAAGAAGGCAACGAAGCAGTCTGCCATACTCTCTTCCGCCGGGCGCCTTTGTGGCGTGGTTCTTGGCGCTACAGGGCTCTATGTTGCGCTTTGTGCTGCCCGATGGCTACGGGGACGATGACAGAACCTTTTGACATGTCAACTTTGTAGACCCCGTGGCTCCCGTTCAATAATTCACTCAGCTTGCGAGGAAATGGCAGTGACATTGATCATAAGTCATGGGTTCAATTAGAATTTTCTCCCGTCGTGACCCAGGGCACTGAACGGTGATTAATTTGGCACGGTGGTACATGAGGATATCCCGCAGAGCTGACTGGCGACACATGTTTCTGAAAGGAGCCCGGAAGCTGGTCACTGACGCGACCGTTCACAGGCGACAAAAATAAGCAATGGCATGTGTACACCTCATCGAAAAACCAATCAGCAGACAAGAAATCCCGTGAAATGCGCCATTATTTAGTCTACGTAAGCTTTACCTAGTAGAAACACAGAAAGCAGGGTCAATAATCGTGTCTTGTCGTAGATACTTGGTATACAAGAAAGCAAGAAATGCGACATAGTCGAAAACAGTGGAGATGTGGAGCGAGGAAGGAAAAGAGTGACCTAAGTCTTCTTCGGTGGTCGACCCCGTTTCTTCTTTACGCTCGTTTCACCCGAGCCCTCGCCACTGGCAGCAGTGGTCGTGGTTACTGTATAACCTTCTTCTGGTTTCTGCTCTTTGCGGGGACGACCACGTCTCCGCTTCGCAGGCGGCTCCTCAACACCTGAATCATCAGGTTTCTTTTCCTGTACGGAAGCCGGTCAGTCGGGAATCAGGACAGGGGAGGCAAGTAAGATATACTTTGGGTGGTCTCCCTCTCTTCTTCTTTACCGGTGCCCCGTCTGAGGGAATAGTAGCGGCAGACGCAGCCCCTGATTTCTTGTTTTTACTGCCTTTGGGCCGACCGCGCCCCCTTTTGGCAGGTTGCGCGTCTTTGGGTGTTGTAGCGGCTAACGAAGCGACGCATAAATTTCGAAAAAATAATGTACGCGCGGAGGAGCTAGATGCTGAACAGACTAGACAACAAGAGCTCACCCTCTACTTCCTCTACATTTGGCTGATCATTTTCCTCGATATCTTCGTCATATCGGTCCGCAGAGTCCTCTTGTTGTGGAGAGGCGGACATGTGCGAATGGTGGGAGAATGGTGATCGCGAGGGCTGGACAACGACGGGTTGTAGGTAAAGGAAGTCCGCGTCGAGGGGAGAGGAAAAGCGGGGAAAGGGTGAAGCCCTCGTTTTAACGGAATATTATCCCCCTACCGAATATAGTTGGGACGTGTATTGCAATTGTTTCCCTCGCGTGGAATTCCGGCCAAAACTAGGATTTATTATTATCGTCGGGCAATCTGGCTGTTCGAAGATTTTAAACCCCTAGTATTCGGGGCACTACGTACGTAAATGCACCAGTGAAGCACGCTGGAAATTCATTTTTGTGGATTTTGCGTCGCTCTCACCATAGATTGCCACTGCTTGGCAGCAACTTACTGGTGGGGGTCTGATCAACGTTGGAGACCAGCCTCTCATCCATTCTCAGTCCCAAAAGTCACCTTAAGGAGATGCAGGGAACCCCATTCTAATTCCTGTAAATGCTCAAACGACCACACCAACGTCAATTCTCCATCAGGCCGCCGATCGGCGATTGGCGGTTGCGTGGCCTCCTCGCGAAAACCTTGAGCGAACAACGTACGCATGCGCGGAAAATATGCCAAGCGGCCAGATAATCATCCGCCGTGCTGAGACACTGCAGGAGCGATCCCATATTTCGTTATATTATTTTGTTTTATTTTTTTTGTTCATCCCATCGAGTCGGGCCGCGGAGTCGGCATGCTTTCCACTTTGGTCGGCGATATAATTAGCGAGCTTTCCACGGCACGAGGTTGCAGACGTGGAATATGTTTCTGGTCACTGTATACCGCCACCCTCCTAGATGATACGCTCAATACTCCTTGCCATCACAATTTCGCCCATCACGCTCGGGAGTGCGCGATTACTATACTCTGGTCCCGGAGATCTTTATGCATTCCCAAAGTACCGCGTCACCTTTCTCAACGACTTCCCCGTCTTGAATGAAACCGCGCAACGCTGGATCCAGGATGGCCTACGGGGTGGTGAGCAGGAGTTCCTCGGCGAATCATGGGACCAACCCGCGTGGTACTCTCAGGCCGGCGTGAAGGAAATAGGTAGTTCCGAGGCTGGAACCTTCCACGGGGCGCCTAATGTCTGTATGTTCGATATCTATTCAAGGGCTTGCCTCGCCCAACTGACGTGATTGGGACATAGCACAGTCGGAGACCCCTGATTATTCCCTTCAACACATGAAAATTGGACCCGACAATGAATTTCTTTGCCTCATTCCCCCCGCACGTGACGCAGGTACTCCAGCAGAAGACTTCGATGGTGACGCGACACTCCGTAATAGCTGGTCGTTGCTTCAGCCTTTGTCCGGAAAATGCCTTTATGTGCGATCATCGTATCTGGAGGCTAGGCTGATGCTGATTTCGTTCGTTAGCACCGACAAACTTGGTTCACGTACTCCTATTGTCATAACAAGGAAATCCGACAATTCAAAGAGCTCACTCCCACGCAACCACCCACAGGTAATGCAGGTTTTAATTAATTGCTGGGCTTGGCGTGCTCAAATAACACCACGCAACCAGGGCCATATGAGCCTGCAGAGGACCCTCAGGCAAGTTTCCACGATCTCATTGAAAGCATACTCTAAGATGTGTGCAGTGGGAAGCATTCACGCTGGGTCGCTCCCCAGTCGCGCAAGACAACAGAGTGGATGTGGTTGTCGCTGACCAGCTTCCATACGCTACAAATTTGGAGGTCGCACATGGTCCAGGTTCTCGTTACCTTGTACAACGATGGGGTGATGGCACATTCTGTGATAAAACTGGGAAACCCCGTGAAGTCGAAGTTCAGGCAAGTCGGATAAGTGCGCTGCCGAAATATTGCTGAGTGAATGGTTATCAGTTCCACTGTTCGATGACAATGACCGACTCTATACTTCTCGTCCGGGAGGCCAAGACATGCTCCTATGTGCTCGTAGTGCAAACGCCACGCTTATGTGGTGAACCCGGGTTTAGATCCCGTCTAGAAACCCGCGACGAGTCACCCGTCCGCTGCCGGCAAATCACCGACCTGATTTCTGACCAGGTGTCTTCTTCCGAGTCAACACAATTGGAACACAGACAATCAGGCGACCAAGTGAATATGAATGAATCCGACCACCCCCTTCACCTTCTCAATCGAGAATCTCGTTTCGTTGTACCTAGCCCGGTACCTCCCCAGAGTTCGCTAGGATCCGACTCCGCTGGTAAAGGTGATAGCCAGTGGGACGACTTTTGGAAACGGGCCGTCGAGGCGTTGATGAAATCGCCTGAAATTCAAGGACTCAGTGGCAATAACCCCCAAGTCTTCCTCAACCAGGGCGAGAATGGTGAAATTGTTATTGAGATTCTGGAGGAAATACCGATGGATAGTAACGGTGATGAGGCGGTGCAAGTTGATGTGACCGCCGACGAATATGCACGTTTAACAGACGTGCTGCGAAATGCAGTATTCGATATGCAGCGTGACGGGGAAACAAAGAGAGAAAGCGGTCCAGATCTGGGAGAAGAAGAGGATGAGTCACATGGCGCGAGAGACGAGTTGTAATGTGGGTTAGCTCCGTTGTTTGGCTTGGTCTAACAGCCTGAATGCTATCTCTACGATCATATCCTGTCCAGACCTGCAGGGAAGGTGGGAGCAGCTTCGAAGGTGAGAGGAGAATGAATTTTCTTCATATCCGTGTCATGAGGCCGGGCGCATCAAATTTACTGGGTCACTGATCATGCTAGTGTACAAATTCGGTGCTTTTCCTGGATGGGTGGCCAGTCTCAATTCCCGCACCAGTCATCCCCAGCTGATGGGTTTTCTGCATGCCCTTGAATCGGAATTTCGCAAAATAATTTTTATTGCATGAACTAACCGGCAGCTTTGTGTCCGACGTGATTCCGATTCTCCCAAGTCCTGATTATTCTACGTTATACCAGATCGCTGGGTAGTTATAACGCGGAAGTGTGCGCAGGAGTCAGTCACTCTGCAGCTATGTGCCACTCCGCGTACCGACCAGGTGGCTCACAGTGGATCGCACACTTCTCGCCGCGTAACGCACCGAAGTGCCTGACAAGCACTATTTCGTCTACATCAGGGCATCCCGTTGGAAGCACGCAATCATTGAACTTTACTGAGTTTTCCCAACGCCCATTCACACGCAGGCCTCATCTTCATCCTCCGCTATTCCGGAATACGGATGTAAATATATCACAATACTTGTCACAGTATGGCATAGAAGAGGATCGAGGTTGTCCGTCTCTGGAAATTTTTCAGTGCTTCTGTGGCGACTCAGGGGCCCTCTGGAAGCATTGGCTATCGATAATCGCGCTTATCACCCGATACCCGCGGTCGTTCAGATCTCCCACTGTCGACCTCATCCCCCACCCCCCGCTTTTTCGTGTTCTCGTGCACCGTATGCCATTGAAGATGCATTTGTCTGACAAGGCCTTTCATCCTGCGCGTGCGTAGTTTTCCTGTACCTATGACCAATTCGCACTCTTTTACTCGTCATTTAGTCCCGACGACTACTTGCTCCGTATCCCTCCCTCACAGCCTGCTCCGCCGTCCGTCCGATCCTCACCCGATCCTAATCCTACCATCACGCATCATGTGCTGAGGATTTCGTCCTCCGCCTGCAGTTCGCGGCACTGACTTACCATAATTCAAAATTGAAATGTTTAGCTCCCCTTGGGGGAGGGTTCCACTGAACTTCCACGGTTAACCCATTATCATTTTTATGCCCATTTCCCGCATGCAAACCAAATTAACTTGCCCCTGAGGCACACAGATGACAGCCAGTATCCTCTCACAGGGCGACACATACGTGAACACGAGCATTTTGAAGGATATTACGGCGTCACCCTCATTGCCTTGGGTCTTTTACATCTAAAATTGCTCTCACGTCCTGGCATCCTGGACATCACCTCGGCCATGCCCACGATGGACGCCCGTCCTTGAGGAAATAGTCAGATAAGGTTTTATTGCTTGATTATTTAGCGACGGGGAAGCAACGCTGAGCATGTGCCTTCGGCTGTATCCAGACAGTTTTTTTTTCCGTGCTGGATCGGTGTGACAAACGTTCGCCGACCATACCCAATAGTTAAATTACTTCCAGGCTAAGATATTTTCCTCTTGGATGATCCCTACGTGTAGGGTTGTTTACTCGGGTCTGGCCACTTGACTTGATCGTGATGCTGGTATGATCCTATTCGCTGTTGACCATCTCACAAATTATCATAATTTTCCAGAGCATTCCGAGTCACTCGTGGCAACGCTGGTAGATCGCAAGATATGCCTTCTTGTGCTGGAGATAAGCACCATAATGCCTATAATGTCCTCCTGCCCAATACCACATGGCCACTCCATGTTATGTGGCTTTCACTGCCATGCCAGTTCAGGAATGGGAATGCAACACGGCGGGCGCAGACGGCACTGATTTGTTGCCGAACCAATGGTCGGCAGCCCCCTGTGGAGATTTCCTAAGTCTTCTTGAAGTATAATCAGTTTCCCCGACTCTCGCGATATGCTATGCCCTGCTGCAACTTCGTCAGCCACAGTGGTTCGCCATGTCCGTGACTGACGAAGTTGAAGTATGCCATAAAATGCGAGTGGCAGCGAGAAGGTATTTGACTCCGTGTGACACTTTCGGGGAGTATCGGGCATCGATTCGTCCTTGCCTCGAAATTAAGAAATGGCCGCGCTGTTTCAGCACGTAGTGATCCGCCTGATGAACTTGTGATCAATATATTATTGGTACCTCTGGACGACCGGCATCGGATAAGGAAAGTCGCCAAGGCTGGCTCAAGTCACTTCCCAGTGGTGCTCGGCCGGCTCGCTTCCGTTTTATCTGCTCAGGAGCGTTCCATTTTAATTATATAGCTTCAGCTGCCACGAGGACACGAGGCATGTGGCTGGCCATGGCGACGCCTGGAAGAATATGTGAGCTCAAAGACAGAATGCGAGTACTGAATCGTGATGACTGAGCACAACGGTGTCTACCGGCACTCGACGGACAGTCTTTTTATCGGGGGGGGGGTACAAACACAATGCATAATTGACAACCCACATCTTGCGCGCTCTGGGAAGCCTCGAGTATCTGAGGACCCCAGATTAGGGAAAATCTATATCTCCGGCCAATTCCGAACGTAACTACCATCCGTCACCATCGTTCTGCATGGTTCCGAGACAAGTCAACAACGTCACTCAACTCAATTGAGGCCAAGTAGTGTGTGCCAGCTGTCTTGTCCATGATCTGAATCTATTACCGCGAATATTATATCTATTTTCTCAATGAATATTTTAGGTCTACGGGTGTGTCCGCATTTCTATGTCGAAGAGTGTCCACTGTTTAGCGCAAAGCCACATAACCTTTTTGTTCAACCGGTGTAACCCCCAAGGTTTCTATTGGACTGGGCTGAGACAACACGCATCCTGCAGATTTCCGGCATCCCTGGCTCTTCGGATCCTGCTTGTTTTTTTCCAGGCAGATGTAACGCTATCGCCCATAACATGCGCGCAATTTCTATATTGGTTTCCTTCTTCTGATCTTGATCGTCTCCGCCACCAACGAGCTGCTACAGTTGTTACCCGTAGAACGTGGGTGCGTTTCTTGTTTCTACGCGAGTTTGTCCTATCACAGGCATGCCATTGGCGCTGCCCACTCTATCTCCTTTTTGAACTTGACGACTTGTGTAAGTTACATCTCCTTCGGCTGTGGTTCGCTAACAACCGTTTGGTGACAGATGGCTCAACGGATTGCCAAGGCAGGGATTTCGTTCATGTGTTTCGTTTCTCTGTGGCACGTCGCTATGTTATGTATTTGCATTCGACTCTTGCGAGGACGTACTCATTTGATCACCTCGCATCCGTGCTGCCCGGTGCATGGCTCCGTGGGCGGCACTTGTTTAGACTCAATAAGTAGCCTTTCCTGAAAGACACCCGACCAACGCGAAGTGTCTCATTCGTCAAATATAACATACGCAGGTCGGACATACCCCCGAAGCCATGGCAGTACCGCCGTCATGCGTCGACTGGACCAAATTCCTGGATCCCAATTCGATTTGAAGGACAAGAACCTTGCCCCCTCAATCAGAACGTGTCGTTCCTGTCCGGATTCCGTGGTTCACCTATTCCGACGACGGGTGTCTGTTTAACAAGGGAAAGGTTTCCCCCTGATCGTGCATCGGCGCCACCTCACCTCCCTCATTCTTTCTGGCAGGGAAACATATTAGCAGATCTTTGCTGGCGAACCTGAGACAAAGAAACGGTCCAGACTCCGGGTTTGACGTTGACGCTACTCTAGGGAAACGTGATGACGCTTGAGCCACACAGTATATGATTCTGCTGGGCGATCACGCCGCCACCGCCATATTTTCAGGATGCCCCTGGCATGCTTGAAATTGCGGCGCGCCCTGAATCAACTCCGGGTAGCTGCGAGTATGATCCGTCGGTGCCACTACTCACTAAATTCAATTATCACCGGTGTTGTTGCACTCCAACGGCTTGAGTACGGTAGCGAGGAAAAAAGGCAACCGCCTCCAAGCAAAATGATACCTTGTTCTAGTCGATATCATGTGTCTACACATTTATCACACGATGTGCTACACCACATGGTCCATGGCCTCCTTGGGTACGATGGACGCAGAATAATCGTTGAGACGAAACGAATGAGGGATGGGGTTATTTCCTCCCCGACGGCATCGAAATCGATCATATAAAACAGCTTATGCTCAGGATCGAAACAAAGACGATTCCCATCGAGCCCTTCTCTTCCATTAGCGAATCCACTGCGGGACCCTAACACCCATTTCGTAGCCCGATTTGACGATCAACGCTGGCGTCAGGTGACCCACACGCATGGTACATTCCGAGACCGTCGGCAAACTGAGGCATGCAGGAAAAACGTATTCGATTTCCAGGATTTGTATGACCCAGATCACCACCAACTAGATTCGATTAAGTAGATGATAATGAAGACGGGAAAAGAGCGTGAATGGTGGCAGTTATGGACAAGCCGGAAGGAAGCGGCGATCTAGTGAGCAAAATGCGACGTGGTGTCAGTCAAGTCCAAAGGAGTGGGTCGTCGCCCTGGGCGACGAGTAAACAGAGTCAACTTGTCCGACGAGATTAAAGAGGAGAAAGGGGAAACCATAGTCCGGATACACATAAACGAGGGAAAGCATGCAGGGCGGGCAATATCTGGCGACTTGTCTACTTCTTCTTGAGGTTGTTAGTGACGACGACCGCGACGATGATGGCGACGATGGCAAGGATGATGAGTGTAAGGAAGAAGCAAATCCATCGCTTTTTTCTTGCGGCACGAGCAGAGTCAATGGCCTTGTCGGCGTGCTGAGTCCTGGAAATGGAGGTGAGATATGTTTAAGAGTCGGCTACGGAGCTTAATATACCCTGCTTCCATGTCCTTTTCGACGCTCGCTGCTGTCGTTTCTATGTTGTCTATCATATCACTCTGTTGTTCTACCATGATGCTCATCTATACCAGAGACCAAGGTCAGTGACACTACTAGACTTTCCTCTTTGGACGTACGTCATTAAACAGCTGGGCGAGTTCCGCAATGGTTTGCTCGATGCGCTGGATGTCCTGATGTCGCTCTTGCACCTCTCTGTAGGCGGCCCTTGATTCGCCATAGCGGTTCGAGTTCATCAACTGATTTACGTCAGTCCGAGACATCAAGCGTATGGTATGGCCACTCACAGCCTGGCTGAATATCTGGCCACCAGATTCATCATTAACCACCGCCCGTATTTCTTCCGGTGTCGCGTCCGGTTTCACTGAACACATCAGATGCAATCATTATAAACCAGGAGTGCCCCAGAATATGGAACTAACCGATCTTGAACTGCCTCTCCATCCGTTGCTTGTACTTTTGACGGTATTGCTGCTCCACTTGTTGGTAATTCTGAATCGCATCCACGAATTTGGACTTGACAAACGCAGTCTATGAGAATAGGAAATCGTCAACATCATCATTGCCCAATACCTCCTTTCCCATGGCGCTCACCTGTTGTTTGCGAACCTGGCCGTCGCGGCCGCCTGCAGGCCGCCTCTCCAGCGCTTGGATACGTCGTTTCAGCGTCGTGCTTAGCGCGCTTGTCTCCTGCACCAGGTCTGCCAACTGAGCCGCATTGTGCTGGGCGGCTGCATCATCGGTGTTGTTCAACGACCGTGAATGATACTCGTCAATCCGTGCCACGTTGGAGTTGAATGTCTTGATACTGTCTTGAAGGGAAGATATCTAAATTGCATTGTAAAACGGATATGCAAATTAGGTGTTGGAAAGGAGTTGAGCATCACGTATGATTGGAGGATAACGAACGCACTTCGGCGTAAAAGGCGCCCATTGCATCACCAGCGTCTGCTCCACCTCCGTCAGCGGTGAGGCGGGTCGTGCTGTCCCTGACATCAGACATCTCGTACGCAGTGTCGTCCTGTCGGGCGTATGGGCCCGTTCGATATTGACTGAGCAAAGTATGTCATTAAAATACTATTTTCAAGTGTGAGGGTGCAACATCCTCACCCGCCTTGCTGTTGCGCCTAGATGACGTGCACGTTCAGTCTTAGCGTCGGTGAAAAGACAAGGAAATACTGACTCTCATTGCTGCTAGTCTATCCATGGTGATATTGTCAAAAGTGGAGATGTGAGACCAGCGAAATGAGATTAGTAGTTTCTATGGATGGACGCTGGACAGCCTTCGCGACACTGAGGTCCTCTTTTCTTTTTTTTTTCTTTTCTTTTGGCGCTGATGCATTGCAACAAACGACAACAAACAACTAACATTGTACATGGCTGTGGCCAGCACCGACCTGATTCGAATCTGCGGGTGGGAATCCTTGCCATTCGCCCTTGGCATCGCGCAGCTTCAAGGAGTGTGGGTGGAGACAGTCTCGGTGGCCGGTTAATCATTTTGATCAATTGCCGTGTTCTCTGATGCACAGGAATGTGGACCTCCAACACTCTCAGCGAAACCGTCAGCCGTTCCACAGCATAGGATTCGTCTCGACGCATTGTTTCCCTTCGAACCCACCTGACGCTAAACTCCATCCAGCGGTCTGGAAGAAGACCTCCCACGCCAGTCGTGGAATTAGACAGCTGGGCGTAACTTGGATATCTGCACAGGCTACACATCAAGAACGCCGGCAGGCGCAGTCGGCCACGGGCCTTGAATGTGGCTCAACTGATATATCTTGTGTCGAACATCTTACTTGCCTGGCCTTCTCTAGCAAACGCACGTCACCGCAGTGCACAATGATGACACGCGATCTACCTGAGCGACCTCTCAGTCCGATGGCTGCCCAAAATTCTGAAATGGGCACTAATCCAGCCACGTCTTTGAACAGCGGACGTGTTTGCTATACTGGCGCCAGTTGGTTATCGAGTCCACTGAGCGGTAAGAATAGATGCGTTTTTCGCCGTCCAAAGCACCTTGCCGTCCCGAGAAGCCAAGTATGTCGGGCCATCCTCTGCTACCTGTGCAGCCTAGAAGGCATGCACGACGATACGCGATCACCAGTCCCCAACGTCCAAATGAGTCCAAGGCAACCAGTCGAAGAACACACTGCGATGCTGTGAAGTAATCGATTCGTCGTAGGACTCGTTCAAATGCGTGGTACATAATGGATAACGTACTTGGGACCATGGGTCATACAAGGATGCACGCAGCTGAACATACTTTGGGTTCGCGGCTGAGAGTGGGTGAACCTACCCCACTCTCAAATCCACGTTTGATTTCCGTCCCCCGAGAATCACGCCATACAACGTTTTAGTATCGGGCATCGCCTCCTCTAATACATCATCACCGCTTTCCCCTACCTACAGTAACTCTATATCGAACATGCAGTGGAAAACACTCTAATTTGATGGAAATGAAAAAAAAAACCTGCATAGGATCAAGCACCCAGCACTGCCTGCAGCACGGCGATCTGTCGGTCCAACGTCCCACGACTCGGGCCCCCAATCGCCGTCCGCCTCTCGACGCTCGTCTCGAAATTAAACACGTCCACCACGTCGTCTTCAAATTTCTCATGCAACCGTTTGTAGTCATCAACCGACAGATCGTTGAGCTGACACGACCGCGCTTCTGCCAATGCCACCGCGCGTCCTGAAACGTGGTGTGTCTCCCGGAAGGGCACCTATCCCCACGTGTTTCTACGTGAGTTATCGTCGTTCCGCGGGCGAAGGGAGGGGGGGGAGACATACCCCCTTGCGGACAAGATAATCCGCCAGATCTGTCGCGAGAACGTCCATGGTCAAAGCCGCCCGCATCTTATCCCCATGTACCTAACAGCCGATCTTGATCGTCAATACCACCCCGAAAAAAAAACAACGCTGGATGGAACTCGCCGTCATCGTGGCAACCACGCCTTCGGCAATTTGCAGCGACGCCCCGATCGTGTCGACGGCGTCGAACAACGGTTCCTTGTCCTCCTGCATATCCTTGTTGTACGTCGACGGCAGACCCTTGAGCGTCATCAAGAAGCCAGCCATCTATTTCGGATCACCACCGAATTACTTCTCTCACTGCAATGCGTTTGCTGCATGGCGAGATGACTTACGTTGCCAAAGATCCGACCCGCCTTGCCCCGCAACAACTCCAACGAATCCGGGTTCTTCTTTTGCGGCATCATGCTCGACCCGGTGCTACATCACGCCCCACAAACGCCGTCACCCTTTGCCTCGCACAAGACACGCCCCACCCACCTATATGCATCACTCAATGTGACGAACCCAAACTCGGCGGTCGAGTATACGATCAAATCTTCTGAGAGCCGACTCATGTGCGTCATCGTCAAACTAGCCCACATCAGAAACTCGACGATAAAGTCGCGGTCGCTGACGCCCCACATGCTGTTCTCAGCGAGGGACGTAAAGCCGAGTTCACGAGCGAGGAACTCGCGGTCAACGGCAAAAGGGTTGCCGGCGAGGGCACCGCTCCCGAGTGGGAGGACGGAGACGCGTGGGACGAGCTGGCGGAGGCGTTCGAGATCGTTGCTGAACGAGAATGCATGCGAGAGTAAGAAGTGGGACCATCGGATCGGTTGACCACGCTGGACGGTCGCACCGATCAGTACATGCAGGAAAGCAAAAAGGAGAGGCCTCGCCTGGAGATGCGTGTATCCAGGCAACAAGACATCGCGTTCCTTGTCCGCACGCTCCACCATGACGCGCAGCAGGCCCTTCAGGT
>JBBPJV010000578.1:0-18963 GCA_038088915.1 Sutorius aff. eximius
GTTGGCGAGCGTGTGCCGTCGTTCTGCGCTGTCGAGGTTCCCGTTCCCCGCACGCCAACGCCTGCTCATTCCGCCCTGTTCCCGCCCACGTCCCGCCGCCATCCCGTTCTCGACGTTTCCCCGCCTCCGGAAACAGCATGACCCCGAACACGTGACGCCGAGGGAACAGCGACGCAAGGACTGGCTCGTCGTCCGCCAACTCATTGGGAACGTCTGGCCAAAACACGACTGGAACACCCGTGTCCGCGTTGTCTTTGGCTTTGCACTCCTCATCGGCGGAAAGGTCCCTCTCCTCCTCTTGTTCACGACTCTTATTCACCCCCTCCAGGTCCTGAACGTGCAAGTCCCACAATTGTTCAAAGATGTCATCGACGCGCTCAACCTCGACGTCTCCGCGACGTCTACCGTCTGGGTCGTCGCGGGCTCCCTCATTCTCGGCTGTGCGTACTAACCACCTGCTCGCATGTTCTCGTCTTACCTACCCGGCAGATGGTGCTGCGCGCATCGGAGCCACTGTATTCGGTGAACTGCTCAACGCCGTGTTCGCCAACATCGGTCAGCGCGCCATACGCAAGGTATCGCGCGAGACGTTTGAGCACCTGCTCAACCTCGACCTCAAGTTCCATCTCTCTCGGCAGACCGGGGGTCTCACCCGTGCCATCGATCGCGGGACAAAGTATGGGCCCACTCGTCTTCGTCGTCGAATTTTACCTGATAGATCTACAGGGGCATTACGTTTATGCTACAGGCGATATTGTTCCGTATCGTTCCTACTGCGCTGGAGATATCCATGGTATGCGGTATCCTCGTACGTGCAGTCTCCTCTGCTTCGGCGCCCTTATAGATCACACCCTAGACGTACAAATTCGGCTGGGACTTTGCTGCGGTAACCGCAACCACCCTGGCCGCATATACTTGGTTCACCGTAAGAACTACTTCTTGGAGGTCAGCGCAAACTCGGACCACCTATCCTTTCTCTCACATGACCTGCAGAACCCACTTTCGACGGAATGCGAACAAGGCCGATAATATGGCTGCCTCGTCGGCCGTTGACTCTCTCATCAACTACGAGGCAGTCAAGGTCCGTTCCTCTGTTCGCTTCCCCACGGTCGACTTACGATCCGCTTGTAGCATTTCAACAATGAGAAATTCGAGATTGCTAAATACGATTCTCATCTAAAGCAGTACGAAAAGTCGTCCGTCTTGATCACTACTTCCTTGGCATACTTGAATTCGGGCCAAAACGTGATATTCTCCACGGCATTGACTGCGACCATGTTTTTGGCTGCTCAAGGCGTGTTGAATGGTGAGAGTGTCGTCAGACGCATTGGCTGGCTAGTCTGAGGGTCGGTCTACAGGAACTATGACGGTCGGGGATCTCGTCATGGTTAATCAGTTGATCTTCCAACTGTCTCTTCCCCTCAACTTCCTGGGCACCATATACCGCGAGCTCCGGCAGAATTTGTTGGACATGGAGGTACTGTTCACTCTCCAAACAGAGAATGAGCCAGCGAAGGTAGTTGTCTCGGTATCATCACAGTCTCATACTTATCGTCACGCAGGACAAGCCCGGGGTACCGCCATTAACGCTCAAGGGGGGTTCGATTCGCTTCGAAAACGTCAACTTTGGGTATCACCCTGACCGCCCTATATTCCGTGATCTATCGTTCACCGTCCCAGCTGGCAAAAAGGTCGCGATCGTAGGGCCCTCGGGCTGTGGAAAATCCACCGTATTCCGACTTTTGTTTAGATTCTACGATCCTTCCTCTGGTCGGATCCTCATTGATGATCAAAACATCCAAGATGTACAGCTAGAGAGCCTTCGTAAGGCAGTGGGTGTTGTTCCGCAAGATACACCTCTTTTTCACTCCGACATCATGCACAACGTACGGTACGGACGCCTCGACGCGACGGACGAAGAAGTGAAAGCGGCTGCCATCAAAGCGAGCGTGCACGACACCATCATCAGTCTTCCGGATGGATATCGCACGACCGTCGGCGAGCGAGGACTCATGATTTCAGGGGGCGAGAAACAAAGGCTGGCGATAGCCCGCGTATTGCTGAAGGACCCACCGATACTGTTTTTCGACGAGGCCGTGAGAACGATCATCTGAGCTTTGCCATGCATCCATGTTATTGACGCCTTGTTTTGCTTAGACATCTGCTCTTGACGCACACACCGAGACAGAGATCATGAAGAGCATTAATAACACTCTACTGCATAGTGAAAGGACGAGCATATTTATCGCGCATAGGCTACGCACCGTAGTCGAAGCAGGCAAGTTTATTCCTTTTCGCAGAATCCACATGGAGTGCGAACTAAATATGACATGATCTGTGCAGACTTGATCATCGTTCTCAAAGAGGGTCAAGTTGTAGAGCAGGGCACGCACGAGGAGCTCTTGCGTCTGGGTGGATTGTATCATGACATGTGGGTCCGACAGTCGGCGTCGGAGAATGTATTGGAGAGCGCGGGTCAGCACCCTCTGAGTCGATAAATGGGTCCTTGTCATGCGTATGGTCCACTTGGAATTCAGTTTGTTTTTGCCTGGAAAAGAATGCGCATGCCGAGTTCTGAACGATCGTTGTGATAAAGTTGACACCCTTCTAACGCATAGTAAGTATATCCCATACTCCTTCGCAGGCCATAACTTTCTGAGTTTCCCAAGTCGCCTTTTGCGTGCAAATCCCTATTCCTTAGAAACCCATACCTTCGAGGCTCAGCCAAGGGATGTTAGGGGGGAGTTGCTGCACGTACGTGAAGACATCAGTCCCAGTGGTTTTGTTGCCAAGCAATTTCCTTAACCCTCGTCTTCATCAAAGTCATCGAACAGCTCAACCGTCCGGTGTATTCATTACTCACCGCAATTCAGATCATCCGATCGTAAGCCTCGATTTGGCTTCGCAGTGGCCGGTCTTTCCCCGCATCCACCCGGTAGGTCACCACAAATTTACCACAAGCCGAGTGTCTTTTCTGTTTCCTCCATGGCTTGGTTAGTTTTCCCTTCTTTACTCCCCTCCAAAGGTCCAATAAGTTTCTTTCATAGGCAACCAGACATTCCTCAACATGCGTTCGCCTTTGAGCGAGCTGCTGTGACGCCGTATACATTCCTCGCCATTTTTATGCCGACGCTGCTCGTCTACTATGCCATGGCTGTACTGGTGCAATTGCCACACACGCGTCTTTATCGGGCTGCATTCCTTCCTGCCGTGTTCTGGGTGACCCTGCGAGCTAACGCGTCTTTGGATTTGTCGTGTGATTATCGGAGCTACGATTATCTCAACCACGGACTGGCGGTAGGTGTCAAAATTTCTCTGGGATTGTACAGGATCAAATCTCGCGTTCTAGTTGGGTATGTTTATAATCTGCCTACGATGCACAGGATGGACTTTCGCACAGCGGCCTTATATTCGATTGCCGATTTGCAAGGCGGCAAATGCTACGATCCATGTTCAACGCGGAAAAACCGCCACCGAGGATGACGTCTCCGCCTCCTCTGCCATGTGGAACGCCTGCGATCTCGTTGCGAATTTCAGGTTAATTGGATGGAACGAGCCTCACAAGAGATTCATCCCAGAGCAGTATTTTCGGGTGGAATCTCGGCCGATGTTTATCTTGATCACAATTGGTCAAGTCCTTTTCCTGACGCTCGTCGCGGACATCCTGTGCAAGGCCACCCATGCGTTTGGTCCCGAGAGTTTCGGGACGTCAAAAGGCGGCACACTCTTCGATCCATCACTACCCCCGTTGGAACGATACATGAAATCGTCCATCGTCAGTCTACTTTCCTCGATCTCGGCATACATCGTCCTTACAGCGGTCTACAAACTCCATGCAGTACTGTTCATAATACTGTTTCGGCAATATCCGTCGCAGTGGCCCCCGCTTTTCGACGCTCCTTGGTTATCGACCTCGCTTACTGATTTCTGGGGACGGCGCTGGCACCAGATTCTCCGCGAGCCTCTCGTGGGGGTAGCACGTCCGCTTTTTGGGAGTCTCTTTGGACCCGTTGGAATTGTCGTCGGTGCCTTTGCGCTTTCGGGTGTCCTGCATGAGATCGGGGGGCGGGGCATGGGTCGTGGCGGGGACACAATCCCAGTGATGGGCTTCTTCCTCATAAGCGGCGTCGGAGTTGCCATTGAACATGCTTGCGAACGGGCCACGGGGAAGCGGGTCGGCGGAGTCCGTGGCTGGTTGTGGATGTCGCTTTGGTTTTTCGTCTCGGGCCAGCTGCTGGTCGATGTGTGGGCGAGAAACGGGCTGCTTGCGTCCAAGTTTTGGCCCGAGGAGTATAGTCTGACGACGTTGATTTTGGAGGGAATGGGTTGGAAAGTGTGAATGTGGACGCGCTTTCTTGCTCAGAGTACAAATCTAATCTTAACGTGCATGGAGATACCTCATGTACCGCCCCTGGTCCGTTCTGCACCCGTCGCGTTGGAGAAATGATGCATAAGCTATGTTTTCTACGAACACTGGATTTCGAAAGGTTGCTATTTCTCATGTACACTTATGATAGGCTGTGATCGTCCCGCAGTCAGCGCTGTAAAAAGCATTCAGAGTAGCATAGGTTCAAGTATCCGGGATGACGTTGTTGTCTTTCGACATCAGCAGTCCTTGAGCGGCACGATACTAGCTTATTATATAACATGACATCAGGAATTCGAACACCAAGAAAGAGAAAGAGCAGATACGCTTTGGGCGTACGGCTCTCTAGAGTATGGAGGCCCAAACGTTCAGGAGAAACAAGTATTTTGTTGACAACACCGTCGACACGTACGATATCAAGTTGGGTGCTGACGGCCTCTGTCCAGACTGTTGCCCGATCGCCATGGAAGCTTCTTCTGACACCTTCCTAATTTGGAAGAGGTAGACTCCTTGGCCTTTCCTTTCATTCGCGCCATCACATCCTCGATGAACATATCCTTGTCGGGTGGCACATCGCCCATCCAGCACTCGCCTTTTCCTCCTCCTTCTCGAAAGGAAATGTCCGGGACTCTCGGGCGGTCGTCGTAGCATACATGATACAGGCACCAGAGCCTCAGTGCCAAGCATCGGTACGCGCACTGGACTACATTGTTCCCCCCTTGTATAAATTTGTGACCCGTTCACTCGATGATATGCGTTCATTTTGGCAGGAATGGGCTTTTTATTTCTTCTCCATGGTGGCGGTAGGGATTTCCTTTGGTGATTAGATTTCTTGGATCCCAACCCAAGAAATCAGATCATCAAACAAGTCCGTTCGCGTTTCAACCCGACGGTAAGCAGGTGGTAGCCGATGTCGTGTCAGTGGTAGCGATGGTAAAAGCTGTTTTCTAATCTATCGTCAATGTCGCCTCGAGTGAGATGCACCACGCCACTTATTTAAGTACCAGGTGTGGGTCACAACTCGAAAACGAGTCTACTCATGCCCTGGTCGGTCCTCTCATGGACTGCGTGTTTTTGAAGGTCTGACATGTTCCTTGTGCAGGCTACCAGACGTTTTTCGGCGTGCACTCGCCTTTGAGCGAGATGTTGCAACGACACACGGCTCTGCTACTACTTTCATACCGATCATCGCCGTCTACTATACTATGGCCATACTGGTGCAATTGCCACGCACACGTCTATACCGAGCTGCACTCCTTCCCGTGGTGTATTGGACGACTCTCCGAGCTGGCTTGTCTCCAGATTTCTCGCGATACGGTTCGGACTACGCTTCCCGGAATCAAGCACTGGCGGTGAGTGCCAAAATATTCTCATGTGTAAATAGGTTTAAACCCCACGTTCCAGCTGGGCATGCTTATGATTGCACTGCGATGCACAGCATGGACTTTTGCGCCGCGACCATACGTTCGACTTCCAATCTGCAGGACGGGAAATAGAAATGTTACAAGCCATGTCCATCGCGAAAATATTCCCGAGGATGCTGTCTCCGTCTCTTTTGCCATGTGGAGTGCCTGCGACCTCCTTCTCAATTTTAGGCTGATTGGATGGAATGAACCTCGAAAGAGGTTCATTGCAACGCCGTATCCCCAAGCGGAGTCCAGACGGATGTTTCGCTTGGTATCTCTTCGTGACGTCCTCTTTTTGACGGTCGCGCTGGACGCCGTGTGCCGAATGATCCATTGGCTTGGATCCGACACGTTTGCAACATCGAATGGGGGTACTATCTTTGATTCCTCGGTGCCCCCATTGGAACGGTACATGAAATCATCCACTGTCAGTCTGCTTTTCGCGATCGCTTCCTACGTTTACATCCGGGCAACCTATCAGTTTCTTGCGTTGCTATTCATGACACTGTTTCAGCAATACCCATCGCAATGGCCCCCTCTTTTCGACTCCCCTTGGTTGTCGACCTCGCTCACTAGTTTTTGGGGACGACGGTGGCACCAACTCCTCCGCGAGGCCCTTGCGGGTGTAGCGAGTCCACTTTTGGGAAGCCTCTTTGGACCTCTCGGGACTATTTTCGGTGCTTTCGCTCTCTCGGGCATTCTTCATGAGCTGGGGCCCTGGGGAACGGGCCGACTGGGAGACACAATGGTCATTATAGGATTTTTCCTCATGCATGGCATTGGGGTTGCTATTGAGTTTGTTTGGAGACGGACCACTGGAAGACGTGTTGGTGGAGTCCTTGGCTGGTTGTGGACAGCTGCTTGGCTTCTCTTTCCGGGACAGCTTCTTGTCGATGTTTGTGCACGTCATGGCCAGCTTGCACAGTCTGGGTTCTCGATTGAGGCTTACCGTCCTACGACGTTGATTCTAAATGGAATTGCTTGGAAAAACGTATCATTGTAGATGCATGTTCTCGCTTTCATTGCTCTGTTCAAGGCACATGTCCAGTACCATATGCATGCAGATACTCACAGTTACCATGGTTTACCTCTGCGCAAACCGTTGTACACGTTGATACCAAAGAATGTGGAATGCTCTGATACGTACCAAGAAGGGGCGCCAAGGGTAACTTCGAAAGAGCAAGGGGAAGAAGCATATGTGTCAGGATAACATAGGGCATGGATATGTACGTGCGTACTCGCCGAACATCTTCTACAAACACGACCCTGGAGTCATGCACCATGGTCACTGACAATATTTGTGATTTATTTACTGTAATGTGGTAAGAATTTGCGACTTGTTCACGCAATGATTGGTACTTGATAGATGCCACGTTCATCTGACGGACCTGACTGTGACTGGACGGGAGCTTTTCATGACCAGACCGGCATTTGGTGAGCGGTTCTCTCGGTTCCCGTTGTGTGACAGTTGTGGTCAGAGTGCGGGGTTATGTATGTACTTAACCTGAAAGACACCGCAGGCTCCTCGGAGTCGTTGGTGCTCTACCGAACACCGTCTCGAACGTATCAATCCTAGTTTATAACGAGTACCTGTCCTTCCCTCCCCTGTACTTGGCCTTACTGTTCGATTTCGGGATCTAACATAGTTCTATCGCTTTACAAACGTCACACTTCGAAAGCGCCATCTTATCCCGCACATTGCCCAGGTCAAGACTCACCGCATACGAAGTATTCTTGTTTTCACTCATGCCTTGGTTAGTATTCTCTTTGACATTCTTTTCAAAAGTCTCACTTGTCTTTGTTTCTCATAGGCGACCGAACGTTTTTCAACAAGCATTCGCCTTTGAGCGAGATGTTGTAACGACGTATAGCTTTGCTACTATTTTCATACCGACCATCGCCATTTACTATGTTATGGCCGTACTGGTGCAATTGCCGCGCACACGTCTTTACCGAGCGGCACTCCTTCCTATAGTTTATTGGATGTCCCTCAGAGCTAGTTCGTCTCTGGATTTCTCGGGGAACGATCCAGATTATGGCCCTCTCAATCAAGGTCTGGCGGTAAGGGTCAGGATTCTTTCAAGAATGTGCAGGATTGAACCCTACACTCCAGCTGGGCACATTTATGGTTGCACTTCGATGCACAGCATGGGTTTGTGCACAGCGGCCCTACACTAGATTTCCCATCTGTGGACCGGCAAATGCTACAATCAACACTCGTAGCGGAAATACCGCCACCGATGCCGTCTCCATCTCTTCCGCCATGTGGGACGCCTGCGATCTCGTTCTGAATTTCAGGTTGATCGGATGGAACGAGTTGGACAAAAAGTTCATCCCAGTGCCGTATTTCCAAGTTGCATCCAGACGGATGTTCGCCTTGATCACTCTTTGTCAGCTTCTCTTCTCGGTGGTCGCATTGGACATACTGTGCAGGATGATCTATTCGTTCGGACCCGACACTTTTGGAACACCGAAAGGCGGTACCATCTTCGATTCGTCACTACCCCCGTTGGAACGGTACATGAAAGCATCCATTATCACTCTGCTTTCCGTGACCGCTGCATACATTACCGTCCGGGCGATCTATCAGTCACTTTCATTACTGTTCACGATCCTACTCCAGCAATACCCATCGCAGTGGCCTCCTCTTTTCGACTCCCCTTGGTTGTCGACCTCGCTCACTGATTTCTGGGGACGACGGTGGCACCAACTTCTCCGCGAGTCCTTGGTGGGTGTAGCGAGCCCACTCGTGGGAAGCCTCTTTGGATCCATTGGGACCGTTATAGGTGCATTCGCTCTTTCCGGCGTTCTGCATGATACTGGAGGGCGGGGAGTAGGACGGGGGGGAGACACGATCCCGGTCATGAGATTCTTCCTCACGCATGGTGTTGGGGTTGCAATCGAATTTGTTTGGAAACGAGCCACTGGAAGACGTATCGGGGGCATTATTGGTTGGTTGTGGACGGCTTCTTGGTTCTTTCTCACCGGACCTGCCTTCATGGATATCGCTGCGGGGAATGGTATGGTCGCATCTGAATTCTGGCTTGATGCTTACCGTCCTACGACGTGGACCCTGAACTGGATAGCTTGGAAAACCGACCCGTTGTAGGCGTTCGTTCTCACTTTCGTTGGTTTGCTAAAACGTGGATCCAGATAGCCCACGGATCAACCTTTGTCTGTTCTGAGGTTCGGCTTTCTCGTGTTGTCGGTAGATAAGAGATCATGTTATGCAAAAACTCGGATATCAAAAATCCGCCATTTTTCAACTATCACGCGTGCATATTAGCGCTTGCATCCCTGACTCGAAGGTAGATGTAGTTATCGTCCCACAGCAAACAAAAAATATAAAATATCACTTGGGATGCTGTTTACTCAACAAGTTATGACGAACGTTCGATCTGTGACCTAGATTCTGCGTCGGTCTGGTACAAAAGCCATCTAAGCAACTGAACGCGAGAGGAGGGTGGAACACCCGCCAGGGCCTACGGCGAGCGACACTCAGGGGAGCGGACGACTGAATGGGACCGAGCTCTGTCGGGACTATAACGTACGAGTACAAGGGGCGACTAGAGGTGACTGCTGCTCTACGAGATGCGTCCGAGCTATATATATGGTGGCCGTGTGCCAAACGGAGGGCATAGCATGTCGGGACGTTACAGAGGGCGGTCGTATCTGACTTCAACTAGCACAACTCGTATCCGGGATATGTGTATTGCGAGCTTGCTCACCAAAGGCGGCTGGTGTCTACTACTGAGTCGCGGCCCGGCGTCTAGGTCGCTGCTTATTGTTCCTTCGTTTCCGAGTCACTCATCATGCCTTGGTAGTGGTAAGCGCCAAGATTCTTCAGGACTGTACAAGGTTAGACTCCACAATCTAGATGGGCATGTTTCTGGTTGCAATGCGATGCATAGTATGAGCCTTTGTCCATCGGCCCTACATTCGATTGCCAATCTACATGGCTAGAAATGTTCCGATCCATGCTGATGGCGAAAACGCCACCACCGAGGATGACACCTCTGTCTCTTCTGCCATGTGGAATGCTTGCAATCTCGTTGTCAATTTCGGATTGATTGGATGGAACGAACATCACAAGGGGTTCGTTCCAGTGCCGCCTCAGTGGGCGGAATCCCGATCGCAGTTTGCCTTGACGTCGCTTTATCAAGTCGTCCCTCGACGGTCGCATGGGACACCGTGTGTAGGGCTATTCAATAGTTTGTATCCGACACTTTCGAAACACCAAAAGGCGGTACCATCTTTGACTCATCCCTACCCTCGTTGGAATGGTACATGAAAGCATCCGTTGTCAGTCTGCTTTCCGCGAGTGCCGCATACCTTTCTATCCGAACAAGCTACCAGCTACTTGCTTTGCTATTCATAATACTGTTTCGCCAATACCCGTCGCAGTGGCCCCCCATTTTCGACTCACCTTGGTTATCGACCTCTCTCTCTAGTTTTTTGGGGTCGAAGGTGGCACCGATTCTTCCGCGAACCCTTGGTAGGAATAGGGAGTCTGTTCTCGGGAAAAGTCATTGGACCTATCGGGACGGTTCTTGGCGCTTTCGCTCTCTCGGGCATCCTGCATGACTTTGGGCAGCAAAGAACAGGTCAGCGATGGGATACGATTCTAATCGTGGGATTCTTCCTTATGCATGGAGTCGGGGTCGCCATGGAATATGCCCGGAAACGGACCACCGGGGAGCGTGTCTGCGGGGTCCTCGGCTGGTTGTGGTTGGTTTCTTGGTTTCTCCTCTCGGGGCCTCTTTTCATGGATGTGTGTGCAAGGAATGGTATGCTTGTGACTCAATCATTACCCGAAGATTATAGTCCCACAACGTTGATTTTGAATGGGGTAACATGGAAAAACACACCATTGTAGATCCTCCTCCCGGCTTTCATCGCTTTGCTCAAGATACCTACCATGTGTAGATGCTGCGTGTCCCACGTTAGTTCTAGCGTGCGTTATGTTTCTTCGTGCTGTAGGGTCGAGAAACAGACGCGACTGTTTCATAGCCAACAGCCAGTAACTGTTCATCTCCCACCAGCGTGGGCATACCTTGAGGTGCACTCTGTAGGCTTGTCCAGGTTTAAATATGGAGATCCGGATTCGCGCTCTTCATCGTTCTTGGATTTAACGGGTCCATATACCCTGGATGTCATATTGCGCTTGGTCAAGCTATAGGCTCTCACATATAAAGCACGCCTGACGGGCCACGACACAATTCATTCTATCCGCCCGCGTAACCAGCTCAATAGACCCTTGGTTCCTTCCCGTTCCCAAATTCTCCTCTGAGGAATTCGAAAACTATTTATGAAACGTCACGAATCACGAATGAGTCTACGATGAGCACGCCACGAGAAAGCACCGACTTACACGTTCCCGTCCACTAAAAAGACGTCCAGGGGCAACAAACCCAGTTCCGGCGGCAGCTTCGAGATCTCGTTATCCCTCAAGTCTAATTCCTCGAGCTTCCAATCCGGAACAGAACGATGGCCCTTGAAGATCTCTGCCACTTCTTGGAAACCATCAAGCGTCGTGATGCGGTTCCCTCGGAGCCGGAGGTGTCTCAATCCAATTCGGGTGATTGAATTATGTGCCGACGCCATGATAAGGTTGATCAACACGTCTTTCCGCAGTGCGGCAGATGTCAGCACGTTAAATGACACGTCCAACATCCGCAAATTAGGAAAAAGCCGCGTAAGCAATGGTAAAAGCTGTTCGTTTGATTTTATAGGGGTTACGCCATCTTCAACCTGACGTGTCACCGTGATGTTATCGCTGAAACCGCATCCATCCAGGGATAGTTCTTCCAGGGTTGGTATCCACCCAGCATCCAGTTCGGGTTGGCAGGAAGGTAGCGAGACAGATAGGTCTAGTTTTCTGTTGCTAAGAATAAGTATCTTGAGCGTGTGTGCAAACGGTTGTGAAGATATTGCCGCAATTGGAAGACTCGGCGTCGGCAAAGCAATATCTGTTTTGCCTGGGGTGGCATGTACATTGAGGGCGGAAGTAACGAGGGAAAAGGATCGGGTGTGCGATCTCGCAGGCGGCGCAGAAGGGGGCAGGGTGAGTGTCTGAGTGGCCGCGTGGTAGTACTGGGGGTTGGTCAAGTTGAATGATGACGATGGAACGCTTGGTAATGGGGGTGAGCTTGGATGTCCGATACCAGTGACCGAACTTCGTTTTTCATGCGAGGACGGAGCACTCCCTGTTGTACTCGAAGATGGGGTGGCCGCCGCCGCCACTCTTGCCCGTCTCCGACCGCCCTCAGTCAACAAACCTCGTTCTGCTTCAATCTCCCATGCTTCCTTGGGTGGTGCTTCGTGTAGACGATCCGTGGTATCTGTTGTTGGACCCGCGTTTCCCATGGACCTTGCACTCTTGTGTTTTGCCCTACGCTCAACTTCGATCTCCCAAGCTTCCCTCAGAACTCTCTTCCCTACGGTTATCTTAACAGTGCCTTCTAGTGGTTCATCTGTCGTCGTTTCGAACACAAGCGACTGTTTCAAACAGGCCAGTGCCAATGATACAGCAGAAGCACTTGCATGCGTCTCTTCAAGATCAAGTATACGCAATGAAGAGAAGCTGGGAGAATCAACGCCCGTGAGGAGAGTAGATAGAAAGGCGTCGTCCCCGATGTCCGCATTTGCTAGACGAAGTTCTTTCAACTGATTGAGACCCCCAAGTGCGCGTATGAGTGCCGTAGAATCAGAATTTGCTGAAGCGATTGGATTAGAAGATAAATCGATCTTGGACAAGCTAGAGGGGAGATTCTTGAAGTCGATGGTGGAAGCGGTCAGCTTGTTGAAAGACACGTCTAGCGACAGAAGGCGTGGTAATGGTACGGTAGCACGGGTGATTACTGGGCCAAAGAAACCTCCGGTGCTATAAGTGTCTGTCCGCGATCGACGGGAGGAAGCTGAAAATGGTTCACCAAATGGCAGAGCGACAAGGGCATTATGCGACAGATTCATGGTGGAAAGTGTGGGGAATGTGAAGATATTAATAGGAACCGATGTTAACGAGTTATGCGAAAGATCTAGGCTAGTAAGGGCTGTCAGGTCGGCAAAGGTGCTGGGCAGAGCAGTGATCTTGTTCTGATGTAGCTTTTCGGGATGGTTAGTAGAATGCACTGATAAAAAGTAGAGGGGACATACATCGACAGACTTGAGCGACCCAAAGAGTGAGATTTCATGCTGGATCTCGGCAATCTCATTGTTCCATGCTTTCAACACTTGCAAGTCCTGTGCTTCAAACCATGCTGGGGCACCGCGTTGTCCGGATCGCTTCACCGGACCCTCCGAGGATCCTATTGGTGGTTCCTGAGACACCGACTTGAGCGCATCGGGCTTTACTCCCAAGTGGATCTCAAATAAAGCGGATGGCAAGCATGGCAACGAACGTGAGGAAAGATTTATGGAACCTATCATAGAAATCTTGTCAGGTAAGCTCTCCGGGGCTAGGAGCACATTAGTGTCCATACCTGTGCTGCGGGCACGCTCGATGGCTTCTTTCACTGACCACCGACCGAGATCAGCATTCTCATCCGTCTCGTTCCTGGTCGTTTCGTTGCCAGGAACAGCATCTTCCAAGTTGTCGAAGCTGTCGAAGCCGGCCCCCTTGCTAGCAACGGTTCTAGAAGCTGCATTTTTAGCCTCTGCGCGCTTGAGCGCGATGGCTTCTTTGATGCTGAGAGGTGGCTTGGGTGTTGGGGGCTCTTCTTCGCGCGGAACTCGACGAATCGACTTGGAAGGCGACTTCGGAATCGACTTGGTGCGCGCGCGAGGGGTCGAGGGAGTTGATGCTACGCTGGCGGATGGTTTGGATGGGGACGGTGCTCGAGAACTTCGACCACCTGGAGGAACCAATGCGGTTTTGACCGTCGGTCTGGAAAAGGAGGCAGACTGCGGCACACGAGACATGGCTCAGAGCGTGCAAACAATACGATATCGAAGAGACAAGTTAAGAGGCAATGACGGTCAACTGAACCGTTCGACACGCGCAAGTCACGACTAGAAGAACTAGCGGGTCACACGGGAAACATTACGAAACTGTGGGCGACCAACTTCAAGTCGGGTGCACGATATTTTACGAGTGCACGCATGGTGATTCAAGTGTAGCTATGTGCACGGGCCAGAAGTGTTGGAAAGCGCGACCTACTCACTGTCTGTAGACTCGCCCCCATCGCTGTCCTGGTTCGCATCGTCATCCTCATACAAATGCACCCGACTGACTCCTTGTTCCATCTGCCAAAGTTCCGCATATACTTCCTCTTCGTCACGCCTATACTTACTGAGGTCAAACTCGTCTGATTCATCTCCCTCATCTTGATCTTCAAACCACTCTGGGTTGTATTGGAACTAAACCCAGGTCAACCAGGTCACCAGAACCCGGACAAGACTTACCAGGTCTCTACCGCTCATGCCAGCGCTCTTTCCGGCAGCATGTTGCGATTCCTTGGCTTTGCGTAACGCTTCTGCTTCTGCCTGCTTCTTATCCATTCGTGTCTTCTTCCATATAGCAAAAGTTTCGAGAGTGACTGGGGTGAGATTGGGACCCAGTTTGTGCCGCTAATACAAGATGAGCACTTGATCTTCTTGCCGCGTGGAGACCTACCTCCGTCTCCAGAAACTCCTCAAGTGATATCGCGTTGGCTTTCGCAGCCTCTTCCGCAGCCTTTTTCTCGGACTTGAGGACGAAGCCGGGGGGTAAAGCGTGCCGATACTGACACTTCTCCCCACCATTCGGACATTCCCAGAACCATCCGAACCTACAAGACGGAATCAGGATGCAGCAAGTGCTGACCAAGACTGCATACTTCTGTGTTTCAATGGCCTCGATGAAGTATTTGCAAACAATCTACATACGCGCATGAGTGAAGCATACCCAAGGCCGCTATTACGCACGTCTGTCGTAGTTCGCGGGTTGCCATGCTTCGACAACACTACGCTTCGTAGCTTCGCCTCATCCCAGCTTTCCATTGTGTCTGTCGCATTTAATTCGATGTATGTTAACATCCATGGATAAGAGACATGTCTCAACGTACCCTTCATCTTCTCCTCTCGGCTGTCTTCGTAGAGATTTTTCTTCTCTACCTTCCGGCCAACGTCGAGGTCATGACTGAACTTGCACTTGTTACCCTTGTCGCAGTTCCCAGCCTTGTAGAACGCACAGAGAACGGTCTTGGGATCAACACCAAAGGGCACTTTTTGCGTCTGCACCGGCTTGAACAAGGCAGCCTCCTCTTTCTTGCGCTTCTCCTCCTCCAACTTGGCTTTGGCTCGTAAATCTTTTTCCTTCTCCTTCGCAAGGGTTTCCTTGGATTTTCCCGACATGGCTGCCTGCGCCTGGAGCTGTTGCACCTGCTTCTGGACCCTAGCCGACTTGTTTTTCTATAAATCACCGTTATCAACGCCAGCCGAATCGCGGGAGCAAGATCGCGCACATTCTTCAAGCCAAAGGTCTTCGCAGGGAACCTTGATTGATTAGTCCAGGGCACGGGTTAGGAATGATGAAATCACCTTGTCCTCTTTTACTTTAGAGGATGATGGCCCGTTTTGTTTCTTTGGAGGCATTCTAGGAATCACTGAGAATTGTCGTGCCAATGGTTAGACTCCTTGATCTACTTTGAAAACGGTGGGGGGTTGAGAGTGGCGTCACGAACAACCGGATCGTGGAGGGTGGGTTCGGCGAGGTGCAACTTATGTCACGGTCACGCTGAACACATGGCAAGATACGGTATCGGACCACCCACAGCGCTGGATTGGCACCGCCCACGATCAAGCTTTCTCTGACTCGCGCTGCTAGAACGCACCCGGGCGGAAGCATTGCCCACAGCAATGGAACTTACGGCCTGATGGGCCCGACCGATATATAGCTGCGGATATATAAGTCATGGCACCCCCTTCTTTGTGCTGCCGGATTCCCGCTGACACGGGCGAATTGACATCAATGTACCCGGTTCCGTCGCTTGTCTTTACTGGGCACTTGGAGAATCGTCTCCCTACAGTATTCGTGGGCCTATCGCTGTCGATTCTGTGGGTCTTATGTTCCTTCATTTCAATCTGACCGACTTGGCATTGCGCCAGCTTCTTTGCGATCCTAACTGCCCAAGCTGGGCTGTACCTTTGGAAGACGCCCATTCACGATCGTCGTCCTGTTTGGATCAAGAGTATTGTGGGTGATGTAGGACATATGGACGGTATTGTCGTTGACTTGGTGTTGCCACAGGTCATATTCATCTGGTCAGTTTTCGAATGCGGGTGGTCAAGGATCTCCATTAACTGACGAGAATAGGATGATACAGGCTTTAGAGACGTAAGTAGGCCATTGTTTAAGCCATCATTCTTCTGAAACTTTCAACACAAGGGCAATAACATGTCATATGAGTTTTCTCGCTCATAGTACTGATTCCACACTGGTGGATGATGAGATCCAGGAAAGTTTATGGTATGTGGGAGGATTTCCACAGGAAACCTAAGTATGACTCTGCGATATCTTTTACAGGGAAATAGGGCTGCACATAGGGATATGTGTAATTGTTATGCTATCTTCTTAGTGTGAACAGTAGCTGATTTCACAATTCAGACAGCGAGTGGGTTGGTTGTCCATGGGTTTTTCATTAGTCGTGTTTGCCTCCGTGAGTAACAGAACTTGACCATATCAGATACAAGGATTACCAAGACTTCTAGTGAGAATAAATCCAAATCATATATGGATCTCAGTGATGCTTGTATGTATGAGTATGGCTGTTTTGATGAATGACACTAACTGGCTTCAGTGCATCATTTTGATCCTTGAAGGAGGTTTGGATAACATAACATTCCCTTTGGAAGTTATCTGATTTCAAAACAGTGTTTGGATTTCTCTCCACTCTATATTTGTGTGTGATTCACTGCAAAGTTAACAAATTGGACATCTTATTCCTGTGTGCCGTTTATTAGCCTTGTTTCCAGCTTCTCAGAATCTGAACACATAGTTGCAAGTGTATGTTTCCTTTTTCTTAGCAGTCTTCTCTGCAATATCAACAGATTATACAGTGGCCAATCCCAGTTTGGCTGGGACTTTCCATTCTAGCAGATGTCTTGATTGCAGGATCAGTGTGTTACATTTTGCAAATGGGTAAGCTTTATGTATCCAGAGAGTAAGTATTGCAGTATCAGATTCAGTCCTGATTTGGGATGAAGCTAAGTCATTGATGTGTAGATTGAACCTGGTGGTCAAAAAGATTACAAAGCTTTTCATTCAAACTGGGCTGATAACAGGGTATAGTTCATTAAATTTGTAAGATATTCATGTTCCTGATGGATGTTGGTGCCAGCCTAGCTGGTGGAACTTCTGTAACACTTGTAAGTGTATGTGTTGAAACATACCAAACTAATTAACCCCCCCAAAAAAAACTAAGTGGATAGTAGCTCAGCTTGACCCAGGACATCTGTTGATGACATTTCCTATGGGTTGCTGTGAGTGGAATGTTTTTTATTATGAATTCATTTATCAAACAGTTCCCAAATAGGTTATGCAACATGCTTTATGGCAAAGTTGGTTCTCCGCAACCACTCCACTTTGAAATCTCACATCTACTATCTCAAGTTTGATTGCTAAGGAATCCTATTTTTATCCTACCCCAACAAATGGGGGTGAAGAATACAATGATATGACAACAAGCAACATTGCCTTTGCAAACCCTGATAGTTTTGACAAGGCATGTACTCTAACATATTGCACATTTTGAATATAAGATATCTAATAATTTTCAGAGTGGAAGCCCTTCTTTTGAGGTGAATCCATGACTGTCATAAAATACATATTTATACAGTTTCATGTGATTTGCATCCAAGTACACTAGAGATATTTGCATATAGCAACGTATTACACACATGGAATAAAGACAGCCATGAAAATGAGTGCTTAAATACACCATATAAAGTGAATGTTGCTCAAGATCTACAGTATCAGCTAGAGTTTGTACATATCTAATCTTAACAGGCACTCAAATATGACACCAACTCCAAGCTTACGGGGTAGAAAAGAGCCTGGGATCTTTCTATTTGATGACTTGTTTCAGTTTAAACCATCATTACAGAGAAGGAGCAGCTGTAGATGCTCGCAGAGCATGGATGCTCAATCCACCTGGTGGGTCCCACATTTCAAGCTCTTTCTTTATCTCTTGAACTTGTTGGTCCCATCTCTCTTCCCAGTAGACCGTCAGAAGACACCTGGCACTTCCACCACATCTGATACCCCATGGTATAGACTCGTGCCAGAGCCTGTCACGTTGAGCTGTCTTCATCTTGATGGAGGCTCCAAGTGCTAGCGCACCCATGGGTAACCCTAGGTTGGCAAATTCAAATGCTTTGAGAGCAAGTTCGGGTAGGGCAGAGACGCGGAGAGCAAACAGAGCATGATAGAAGTCATGGGTTTCACGATATCGCTGCATGACGTAGGCAAGCTCTGGGTCATCAATGTAGTGGACCTAACGGGAATGTAAGAATGTGCTCAGTAATTAAGAACAAAGAACGCGAACTGGCTCTCGAGAGTCGGGGGTGACTTTGCATACTTCAAGCCATCTCGTGTATTCCCTGCCAAACGTCCCGTCCGGAAGTGCCTTTAGCCTTGGTAGGTTCAGGGTCTTCGAACTGATGCGTGGGCGGTCTTTGAGGATCCTACGTCCCTCTGGAGAGTGGAGCATCGCGTCACGCAACCTCGGTAGCGCATAACCTGCGGTGGTTTCGCCGAGGGCGGCCACCATGTCTAGAGTGTACGGCCAATGAAGAGGGGGTCTTTAGGCGGTTCTTGGATTGGCTTACCGCCGCGTCTGGGGTCCATAAAGGCCATAAGAGCAGATCCTACGGTAAGGAACGCATTCTCGAACGTGCTGAGGGGAATGTGACCCGGATAGGCGGGAGAACGATGCAATAGTGAGCTTGTCCGGAATGTGCGGGACGTGGGCAGGAGGGTGCGAGGATTGTGAAGATTTCGAGACAGACGAGGGTAGCACCGCGTACGGACGAGTTCAGTCATGGCCTGAGTCGTCGGATTCGGCAAAAGCGACGGAGTGTACGGATTAGACCCTGACCCTAAGTTAGGGTACGCTCGACGACTTCCCACACTCACTTTGTTCGCCTTGTCAAAGACGGGCATCACCAACATTTATTAAGCACGCACAATTTTACACGCCAATTCAAGATGGA
>JBBPJV010000579.1:0-18933 GCA_038088915.1 Sutorius aff. eximius
CTCGTTACGTAATCATGTAGTTACTTCGCACTCAGTGTACTGTTGGATACTCTAGTGACTTAACTGAGTATCCAACAGGTATGTAGCTACACTTGCCAATTCTAGTGACTTAACTGAGTATCCAACAATGAGATTTAGCGCGCTACGACCGTACGAATGAGAGACAATCGCGCGTTTCGAAGGTCGTGTGGATGAAATAGCGCAGTCAGGAATGGAGAGAAGCGAGGCTTGTCGACCTTTATGTCACCCTGCTGACCACTCCCTATCCGACAAACAGAAGGCTTTCCCGCTGATGTCCACGTGTCTCAAGCAAGAGGCAGGATCTAGTGTGTCGTGGGGGATGCATGGAAGCATCCGCGGAAGAGACGTTCAAAACCGTCCCTGTGAGACTCTGATAGAATACTTGCCATGTGAAAGATTGTGGATTGGCGAGGGGAGCAATGTAACTCAGGGCGAGGAAAACCAACTAGGAGGCAGGTCGAGCAACAGCAAGAGGCCCCAACGAAGACAACAACCTACATATACGGGTAAATCTGGGTTGTAAAGGATGGGTTGGAGTGAAAGCGGGCAAAGAAGACGCAAATTCTTCCACGCAGGATTTCCAAACATCTTACGAGACCAGCGCCGAGCGTAGTCCTCGGCCTCGGCCTTGAAGTAAACCGACAGCCATAGCGCTTCGACGGGCTTGGGCACTTGCATGGGGAAGATACGCATGTCCAAATCGTACCCGAGATAGAGGCCATGGACATGGACTTCAGTGGGGGCGGATGGGGAGAACCGCTCGGCCCCATTGATGTAACAATGAAACACCATAGCAAGCGTACGCAAATACCGAGGATCTATGGCCGTAACAACTCGGCAATACCCACCGCAATCGTTCACTTTAAACCGAGATGGCTTGATCTTGATCCGACCCGGAATATCTCGCAGAATTCTACACCCAATGAAAGCGAGTTCCTCAAGCAGCGCGAGAGCTGCGATCATTCCCCGGTGTTCTGCACCCATGACGGTGTGCGAAAACGCGAGTTTGCGGATGTTTGTCATGTGTGACATTATTCCAGTGGTGGACTTGTCGGAGAATAGGACCGCCCATGCACCTCTGGCTTAGAGCACCCAGTCTGTGAATTGGCAGATTCTACTTGGCAAGGGAGAGTGAGGGAGGCTCCTTCGCTGCGGTTTGTGCGCATAACGTCGCCTCCTTGTAACCGGTATCGTTGGGAAGCCTGAGAGGCGTGGTATGACGGACGATAAAATTGCAAAACTCGAATTTCGAACATGCGGGGAAGACAGAAATTGGCAAGGAATTTGCGAACGCGGGAGAGGTTGGCAAATATTACGAGCTCTTCGCCTGTTAAACAACCGCTGGGCGGAGCGATGGATTCGAAAATGTGGTTGTAGGCTACATCATTGGGTATGATGAGAAGGATTTGATCTTCCTTACGTCGTTCCAGAACTGAGGAATTGAAGAAAGTTGGGATTAGCCGTGAGAACCAGGGTGCGATGTTGAACTCACCGGACCATGGAAAGAGCGACATATCTACGGATTGGACGGAGATTAGCTGACTTGTATTGACTTATCATGTCCTGTAAGTGTTGCTACCGAAGTCTATCTATGGAGGTGATGAAATAAGTTCGAACCCGATTTTCCTGTCGGCGAGTCCTCTCGGGGCTGTCACCAGCTTCAGTGAGCCAACTCCGCTCCGCTGTTTAGCACTCTCAGCATCAAGCACGGCCATGGCACGTCTGCTATTCAAAGTCGTGCAGGGAGCTGGTCAGAAGCATGTTGTTGGTTCTGTAAGTACGGACAATGACCATCCTTCCAGAATGGTCGACCTGGACGTTCAAGTTGACCTGGATGCCCTTGAGTACTTGGACATACATCAAGCAGGGGTAGCCAACGTTGATTCCAAGCGATCCCATTACCAGGTTTTCGTCCAATGGTACATTGCAGATGTCCTCTCCCTTGCCCGACCCGAATCCAATTCGATAGGCCCTCAAGTTACTGTCCTCATCTCGCTTGACCGCCGTGTCCCGAATTCAAAGTCAGTCATCGGAGGAGAGAACAATTGGATGACAGTACACTGCCATTTTGCTGATGCTGCCCGGTCGCTCCAGCGGTAGCAAACTTGATGGAACTTGCTGCATCATCTCTCCTTTGGACCAACCTGAAGGACTAACAGTCCCCACAACGCTTTGTGTTGAACCACGGCAGAAACGTCATGCGGTGAATCGAGTCACGCTCCGAACCGTCTCTTGCCGAATTTTCCACCGCTTTTGAGCAGGAAGATGTTGAGTAGATCGATTGCGCACTGGCGCAGGTCTATGATCAACGGTTAGTGGATGCAGCTCTAACTTTGTGTTGAGCTTCGCTTTCAATGAATACCTCATCTCAGGGAGATGATAGATACATGGATATAGGTATCAAACGGGTTTGGGACCTGGGACCAGCAGTCTCAGGGACGTATGAGGTGCCTACGCGGCCCGAATGCCCCAAATTCGGATGTTCCTTCCGTATAGTCTCCCGGAAGGACATCAAAGATGGTACTCTCTCGTCCCTGCCGCGTCTACTCATAGTTGTAGTGCTCAGGCAGTTAGCAAGCACATGCCGGTATCCAGGTATCCTAAAGTCTCAAATCGGCTCTCACGCTAGGATGCGGGCACAAACCTCAACGAGTCGGTCCCATCGGTTGCGCTCTCGGGTGGATTCATTTCACTGCTGCAGGTGGCTTGAAACCACTCGGCAGAGGTTCGTCTTGATGTTTGTTCATTCGCATGTGCGGTCTTCAGTTTCTCTCCTTGTGACCATCGGCGCATGGATCAAACCATAGATTTATCGACGGGTAAGTGCATATGTACATGCTGGTATCTAGTCCAGCCGCAGCTACAAGATGGCGAAATTGATACCCCTGCACCATTCGTAGTCAAATTACTCTAACTGGTTGCCTTGGACAAGCCATGGCTAAGGCTATGGTAACTTCCTATGGACCTCACTCAGCACTTATTCCGCTCCACAGAGCTGTCCCAACGGAACAAAAACTCAATTCCGCATTGATTCTAACATCGCAGGCAGCAGGTCCAATAGCAATTTGCGGTCTTTATAGCCACCTTGCCAAGCATGCCAGGTACCGGAGCGCTCCCAGTTCCCGATGGGGCTAAAAGTGATTCGTGGATCAATGTACAGACATGTCTAATCCGCCGCCGCATCTGCACTGCCATTGAATGGTCAGGAACACCGCATCACGTATTGTTTCCTATCACAACTAGCCGTCACTCAGGTTACATTGATATTTCTTGCTAATTGAGAACGGTGACAAGCAGGGCCCAGCAGATATAAAATCGCCAACGGTTTTCTCTATCAAACTTGTTTCCCTAGCTTCTCACTCATATTTGGGATGAAGTTACAGAACGCTGCGATTTTAGCTGCGCTCGTCGCACGCGCACTAGCGTCTCCGCATCTGGCGAACTTCCCAGAGCATCGTTCGCTCGTTGGCTTGTCTCCTGAAGAGGTCCGAGCGGTAGCACGTTCCTTCAGTAACACACCCGGTGCCCAACCTCTTCCGCCTCCCATCAATGACACGTCCGCAAAGCTGGTTTATGACTCGGCACATCCGTACGAACATGATAAACCAGGTGATATCCGCGGTCCTTGCCCAGGATTGAATACCCTCGCTTCTCACGGGGTGAGTGATTGTAGACCTCGATGACGCAATCCACTGAAGTGCCTCTTTTTCGTTTATAAAGTATATTAACCGTAACGGCGTGGCTACTCCGGCAGAGATAATTATTGGTGTCCAGGAAGGTGCGTAGAGTGTGGTACAGGGAATCCCGCCGAGACTCTTGTCTGAACGTCGGCAGGTTTCAACATGGGATCTGATTTGGCTGCTTTTGTCACCTATGCAGTATGTTTAAGGGTGTTTTGCCGTCTTATTTTCCCTGCTCATGAACGAGTACTTCCCGGAAATAAACAGGCATTTGTAGTCGACGGGAACCATTTGACGAACCTAATGAGCATTGGTGCGAACACGACTGCAGATGGCCAGGTCGCTCCTGGGCTCAATATCCACGGCAATTTTGAAGGTAAATTGCATGCTTCTCTCCTATAATATCTTGCGTATTGCTGGTGACTATGCGCTGATGATCATTGTCGATCCTCACTTTTAGGGGATGCTAGCACCACTCGTGGGGATTATTATTTCGGCGACAACTTCAGTTTCAACGAGACCTTGTTTGACCGCGTAGGTACAAGCTGTTATATTATCTATATTATTCATCCCTTCCCTAGCTCATTTATGCTGCCGATCTCATTGGAGATGGAATGGTCACTATTGAGTCTGCGTCCTTGCAAAAAAATCTCCGCATCAATGACTCCATTGCACGCAATCCGACCTTTGGGTTTGAAACCCCACGCTGGCTGACCGCCCACATAGAAACGACCTTCCCTCTCGCTTTCTTTGTAAACCACCAGACGGCGGACACGGCGATGAACGCTACCTTGAAAGACGCACAGAGTTTCTTCCAGTTGCACAAGTACCCCAATGGGTTCTACCGTCGTCAGGGCCCGTTCGGCTTCGCCGAGATGACCCCCCTCCTTAACGAGGTGATTACATTGGTCAGCATTCAACGAGGCCACAACGAAGGAGTCAACAATTTTGTGCCAAACCCAGCGGACCCCGGGACTGTACGTTCACTGCCCCTGTCCAATCCACCCCACCCATGTTGATTGCTCTCAGCCATGTTATGCATACCAGACACTGGCCAACTTGACCGCTCAACTCTATCCCAATCCAACGTCCGAACTCGAGACTGCGATCAAGGCCAACCTGGTCACGTTCTACCAAACACTCCAGGATCCAAGTTGCGAACAACTTTTCCCCTTTGGGCAGTAGGAATCAAGTGATGGTTGATGTCGTATCATGTATGAGCGTTGCAGTGCGGTGCAGGGAAAATAGTACCCTTCCCATTGGACTATAGTTACTTTCTCGACCGATAACGTCGATGAATGAATGTTGAAAACGGTGTCAATCATGAGGCATAGCATATGGTTTAGCGCAGGCCAACGTGTCCACTGCCTAGATCTCTCTATCGACGCGTCCGAAGAAACTACTCTGCAAGTGTCAGTACTGGTGCCACGATCTCGCTGTTCCAAAAGAAGGACACCGAGAATATTTGCAAGGACAGAACTCGTATCTATCGGATTCTGTTGTTGAATGCGCCCACTAGATGATGATCAAACAGTGCTTGCTGACGCAACTTCACGTTCCTGGCTGCTTGTTTGTTACAGGCGCATTTCCCTCGCCTCAGGTACCATCTGCGACATATAAAGACAGCTAGGGCCGTCGCCAACCACTGGCGCTCGAATTTGTGACGAATCAAATTTCGAGTCCTCTATAGGGTAGCCTACGTGCCTGTGATCGAACAAGTATAAATTAATATGTAATAGAATTCGCGTTCACATTGCGCCACAGCAAGCACACCATGATCAGTTGGCACATTCGGATGTGGCAGAGGTAATCATTCCACGCACTGGAAACGGCCAGGGAAGCTGCTGAAAGGCACTGGTAAGTGACTCCTCGAGCTGCAACCATAACCACGGCGACAGCCACTTCCTTCCACTGGGGAGTCAACAGGGTCATATTTCAAAACGACGACCACGGTCAAACGTCTGGCTGAGGAACCGGGTTGGGTTCATAAACCATATACCCCAACACGAAAATACAAAAATGGAGCCACTGAAATCTCACCGCGACCAACTGAACGTCCGTAATCGGCGTGGCCCACGGCAACTTCGACCAGGGGCATTCGCACAGCATTTCCACTACAATAACTTCAACAAGCACGCTGGGCCATGCGTCACGAGGCATCTTTAGTACTTATCTGTTAGTACTAGGGATTATCAGCGTTTCGTGCGTTATTTTCCCCACGGGTTACTCCTAACTCGCAATACTTGGTTGTCGGACTGACAGGTTCGAATTACGTTGACGGTATCTCTTTCACGATGGCGCAACGTTTTGACAGAGATGCCTACCTCGAGGCGACGCAAAAGTGAACACAGGATGCAAATTCTATTTCCAATTTCCAACGGGGATGGAAATTGACGTTGAGACGCGTCGGCCCGCCTCTGCAGCAGTTTTATCAGGGCGCTCAGCACGGCCATGGTCGCACAAGCACACGCTCGGGTTGGAGCCCCAGTGAGAGAGATGCAAGGATGGTGGCCTTTTGTATCTCGCGGGTGCTGTGGGTGCGGCCAAAGATAGATGATCCTTAGTGCGATGGCACTGCAGCCTGTATACACGAAGCACGTAAACACAGTGTACATCCTGTAATGATTCTATGGTCCGGATTACTGTATGAAGCACAAGCGATTCCGGGTGGGAAGTTTCTGACTCCGGAAATTAGCGAAGCTCGTCTGTGGGTACTGCGGTGGTCTAGCGCGCGTTCGGTAGCCAAATGGTGAGCGCTATAGGTGGTGCTTGTGTGTGAGATGGAATGCGTCAAGCCTACTGGATTCGAAGGGTGATGGCGCCTTCTGTGCAAGGGTAGATCCTCGTCCCTGAAACGGCGAAGTACACGAATGTTCATAGAATAGTGTGCACGGATTACACCTGGCAAGGAAGAAGGAGGAGTTCTATCCAATGTTGATCGGCGTGTTTCGGTTTCACTAGTATTTCAAACGCAAAAGAACTTTTATCGTCAACATGGAACCTGTATCAAAAATGCTCACCCAGTGATAGCTATATGGTATTGTTGTAACACGTAGACGCAAGGAGCTATTGTGACGGTGGTACTGGACGTACATCCGTGCATTTCGGCCGCTGACGTTCTTGGGGAAAGAGCATATTGTGGAATCTATGGATAGACTATTATTAGCTTTGCCTATTGAGTGCTCCTGGTTCGAGTTGGGCGAAGGCCCGAGGCGACACCGCACTGGGGAGAGCGATCCGCGTTCCCAGCTTGGAGGAGCCTACGACGCGTGCATGAGCTCTCTCCTAGTGAAGGAGCAGGGTAATGGTGCGCTTGGCGGACGAACAGGTTGCCTCCGAGACACTTGGCATAGGTGTCATACTTTTGGTCCCAGGTGCGAGTGGAATTGCGCCTGGCGGTGTCGTGACAATGCCAGCCTAGCTCACCAGGAGGACAGTATACTTGTTGAGCATAGCCAGTTTGTCGCTGAGCTGTGTGACGTCGACGTAGTGTTGTGTGAATTGTTTTGGTGTCGACAGGGTGTCGGGCCATGTGACATCCGTTGACAGACGTCGCTTTGATCTCTTCGTATCAGAATCATTGATGGTCCTATACCGTTTGTACCCGTCGCCAAGTGGTGGACTCGGAAAAAGAGATGGAATATGAAGTTACACATAAACTATCGTTCAACCCCCGTCATAAACGTATTCTGCAACTCACCCACTTCCACCTCCACCTCCATACCCACACCCTCCCTTGCCCGCCGCGCCGACCGCGTGGCCACCCGCCTTGCCCTCTTGGCATCCCTTTTCAACGTCCTTCGGCGCAAGGGATGGCTCTCTGCCGCAGCCTCTTCGTACGCCGATAGATCCTTTGCCCTTCGGAACCGTTTCGGCGTCCGCACATACGATGCGTCAAATGCCCCACGCTGAGTGCCCGAACCAGGCGCGGGCGCAACTTCAGGCTCGGTATCTGCACCGAGGCCAAGCGAGTGCGATCGCTTGAGGGGTATCTGCAACGGCGTGTCGTCCGCCACCATCTCTGCCTCATGTTCCATCGTATTGTCCCCCATCGTGACCTCGTCCGACTGGTGATTTTCCGATGCGAACGCGCCTGCGTCTGCTGTGCCAAATAGGCCATCCAATTCAAACGGTTTCGAGAATTCGGTGAGAATCTGTGCTTGGCCGACGGTCTCTGCACCGGGGGCGATGGCGGTGGATCCACCGACAGTGCCCGGCATTGTAGAGGGTATCATGGAGGGATGGATCGCAGGCGGAACTGAAAAGTAGGGAATCTTTTGATGATTCCAATCCATCAATACATGTCGCGCGGTGGAGAGAACGTCCGGGGTGCCACCCTAAGGCTGTAGGTCAGCATCTCGCTCGATTGAGATGACAAAGGGGAAATGACCTTGAGGAGCCTTCCGCTGCTTAGTGCCAACATTGTCAGGAACTCCAGTGTACTCGAAAACTCTGGGAGCCCATAAATCTTTTGTAGCGTCGCGTGCTCGGTCCGTGCGAGGATCTCCTCCACTAGGAACGATGTAGTCCGCTGGGTAAAGACTGGTCCAAACGACTCACCAACAGCGATCGGATCCTCGATATCATCGACTTTGACTACATTGCGAAGTAATATACTACCCTTTTGATGTTGGCCGACCACACCGTCATCGTCCTCTTCGTCGAATACAACGCCAGGAGAATCTATTATCTTGAGACCGCGCTCAAGCTGGACAGCCTGCAGATCCTTGGTGTGTCCGGGTTGCGCCGCAACTGCACACGCCTACCAAGAAGAATGCGAACATGTCGGGCCCGAATATGACATGCCAATGAGGTGGGAGCGCACCTTGGATCGTTTGAGGGAATTGATCAAACTGCTCTTACCCACGTTCGGAAACCCAACGACACCGACGGTGACGCTCTGGGCCGCGCTCGACTTGTAAGCTTTCAAAAGCCGAAAAAGTGCTGGTGCCGTGGCAGAAGACAAATTCGATCGTTGAGTGGGCGCAGCCGAACGAAATGGCAGCGTCGGCGTGTAATGTCGTAGGTACCGCAACCACTGCTGTGCATTCTCCCTCGAAACGAGATCTACCCCACACGCCCTCCATCGAACCGACGCCCTTTCCGGAAGACATGGTCCGCGCACCTATTTTATTCAAGACAAACACGAGCTTCTTCCCTTCGCTTTCCCGTCTTCGGACCTCCTCTTCGACCAGTCGACTCCGGCATCCCTCGGGATCGCGTGCGTCGAGAACGAGGATAATGATGTCGCTTTCGTCGATGACCTTGTGTAGCGCGCGGACGTAGTGTCGTCGTATTTGTTCTTTGACTTTCTGAGCGGGCGATGCGTCGTTCAATGAGCCAGGCGCTCGCGTTTCGTCGACCGAGGCCGCCAACATCGCAAGAGAGGACAACGTAGGCTCGGATGCCATCGTCGCATCTGGATCTACGCGTGCGGGTGGCTAAAAAGGAAGTCGAAAATGAGAAATCGGAGGGGGATGGCAAGGGGGATAGTCATTGAAATAGGTCAAGGGAGACTTGCCGAACGTGTTTTTTGCCTTTCTGCATGTCGGGCTTTGAGATCGGGGAGCTTGGGGACGCCTGGATCTTTCTTCAACTCTAGGGAGAAAGAAAAGAAGAGGATAACTCAGGACGCGTCGAGGAGAGTTTCAGGAAACACACTCGGTCTATGTGGAATTGCGGACTTGTGAGGTTCTAGGCAGGGATCATTAAGGTGTAAAACGCAAGGCGAGCGAGATGGTTGGGATCGCGACGTACTATTTCTTCCCATTGTTGCGAGCTTGTGGTTGCGACGTGTTGTACGGGAACAAGGATAGTTTTCGTTCTCCGCAGGGCCCATCAGCAAAAGCCGCAAAAGCTAGCAATGCCTAGCCAGATCTTTTGGGTGTGGTGAATTTCGCTAGAAGTACTCCTCCTCCTAGCTAGGGGCCACTCCCACAATGTTCAGCCTACTTGACTCTTGACAGCGTTCAAATTCGTCCTCGAGTCCGACACGGTTGTTCACCCACATCTTGTCACGGGCGAAATCATCGCAAAGGCAATTGAGGGCTAGGCCCAGAAGGTTGTGTAAGTAGGACACACTCGGGCTGGTGTATACAACATAGCCCCCAGTCCGCAATTCAGAACGAAGAGTTTACATCCCAAGGCTAGCGAGACGTTTCTGACCATTTCCTGTTCAGCCAATGATACCCACAGGTAGAGCCTGTTTAACATCACTTCAATCCGGTACGTTTTCAATGTAAAAGATTGGAACACTTCTGAAACGAACTGCAAGCGAAATGCCTCGAGTGATTTAGGCGCCAGCTTAGAGCACCCTTGCATGGCTCAATCGCCCTCCGTCGATGGGGAGCTCAGTGAGATCTAACAGACCGGGTGAGTCATTCGACTCGATCGAATAACTTGAAATATGTTGCGAGCTAGCATGGAAACGGATACGTCCACGGTCGGTCGGACTGGCGATGGCTGACCTGGGTGTTGGTCACCCCAGAGTCAAAGGTGAGACACTCTGACCTTGGCCTTCTTAGGCTCAATATCTGTCCCTCCCGATATTCGTGCCAATCGTGAGACAGCTCACCGTGGCGTTTATAGAGCGGTATGTCTGTTGCGAATCACTCGGCGCAAAACGATGGATTCGGAGTGGAGGGATGACTCCGTGACTCCAAGTCCTTACCCGCAGGTGGCCGGCCCATCTACGATTTGTGGCAGTACGCAGTGCCAGTATCCGTGATCTATACCGTTTGGGAATTACAACTCTTGGCCCATCTGCTGAAACAACTTGTTGCGTGGCGTTTCTCAAGGCTTTCACGAACCTACGCAAAGCTGAATGAGGACTGTGATTAGACCAGCACACCATTTTACGACACTTTCCCTATTTGATGTGCTAGCCCAGCTCTAGCCTCTCCATTTAGATGCTTGCGATACGGTAAGTACTTACCCACATGATGGCACTCTGCGGAAACAAGGGGACCATAGAGTCGGATACGCTCCCGTGGTTTTCAAAATTTTATAGAGACCCTTGCGATCCATTCGGGCAAGCCCAGAGTCTTAGCATCAAAAATTACGTTTGTGCCGAGGACAAGACTGGGCCCGAAGACGCCTTCACGCGTACTGTCGGAATCTGGTTTCCAGGATCTGTCCTCATCACGCAATCCAGGACCAGGGATCCGACCTTCACCTCAGTCATGTCGTCTCCCTCATTCTTGTCTGTACACATTGTCCCAAGTCCGAGGCCGAGGTCACGACCTCATCCTCGAGAGGATGCAGGTGTGGTCCATGAGATGTGATCCCTAGTATGTGACAGGAATGCATTCAACTGCAGCGCTTGTGTAAGTACCCGACCAGACGGTTCATTTTCAGCACTTACATACGAGGGATGGGGATATGACATAAATGTCACCATAGGTGACCCCATGTTTGAAAAACATTCAATTCCAGGTTCGGAGCGCTGAGTACTGATCTGAGTCGCCGCACCAATTATCCGCAAGGGCGGTGCGACTACGGTGCCGTGACTTTGAGAACCGTGATTGGACAACGGCAAGAAAAAGGGGAAATCAGTGGTGTCCAGAGTCTAGAATCCAGACCCCTTCAATCGCTCAGGCCTCAACGCTCAAGTTAGCCAAGACTCAAGACCCGCGGTCTCGGACTGAATGAGAAGGCCCTGCGAGCAACTCGACATATCACGAGGCTTGTAGATGACCTGGCTATGAATGCATGGGCAGGCATTTAGCTAGCAAGTCTGCACACTGAACTTGACGGAGCCGAACAGGGTCCTGCAGCTGGCGGGGTTGAATGACGAACTTATCTCCAGTGAGTACAAATGAGTACTCCACTTCAACCTCTTACTTGGCACGCGTAGCTAACTTGAGCCCCAGAGTCCAATGCAGGAGTGGTTGACACTGGTTGTATCGCGATCAATCTACTATTGTGAAAAATATGTAATTGGGATCCACTTCTAGCGCCAGGGCGTGGCAACGTCGAGTCCTTCCTGACGGGTAACGAGGTGCTCGTACAACACTCTAACCGGAAACAAGGGCGAAGCCCCGGAGTCTTGGATCCGATATACCACGTCACCATTTGCGGCACGTTCGCCCAAGACGGGGGTTCCCCCTGACATGATCACAAGGAGTCCAGATGAGTAAAATGTGGGTTGCTATCTACGTTCTTTCAATACCAGAGGAATCGATTCGTCCCTGCGGCTTCTAGGCCAGCGTCGCTCGCCGCTCATCCGCAAGGATAGCGTATAACGTTATTGCGTGATGACGCTGCCGCATACCTTTAGGTTTCTATCGCACTGATGGCACATGTTCGCCGTCCTCTCGCGAGATTTAATCCTATAGGAATACGCCATCTATTATAACATCATCGAATCGAGATAGCCCACCGTCTTCATCGTACTCGGAGAACGCGTCATAATGACTGGTCGACACAATGTGTCCCCCCCGATTTCTCCTCACTGAACCTTCTTCGGTAAGATGTATGACCCTGCGTTATTGCCAGTGCGAGGTATGCATGTTGAATGTCATGTTCTCATGCCACAGTACTCAGTGCTTGTCCCTAGGGGTTTTTACCGTGTTTGAAGTACTCGGGCTCATCTGCACTGCCTGGCGGATATACTTTCGTCTCAGGATCGCTCGCTTCTGGTGGGAGGATGCGTGGGCAGCTGTTGCGTTGCTCTCGTGCTTGGCCGCGTTGGTAGGGCAGTGGACATATCTCTTCACGCGTATGTAGGCATTTACATTGTGATAGTCAACGCTCACCGCCGACCTTCAGATCATCTCACGTCTAACGTTGGTTTTTGGTTTTATACCCTGGGGTTCACTTCTGTCGTCAGGTAAGCCCTAGCTTTCTATAGTCTGTTTCTTCTTTTCTTTTTCATGATACAGTTGTGCGTGCTTTGCAGAACGACGCATTTGAGCATATTGTTCTCCATTGCCCGTATTGCTCGTGACACCCGACTTGGCAGATTTACCTACTTCTGTGCGGCATGCTGCGGGATCTTCTGGGTCGTGATCGTCTCGGGCAAAATTTGGCAGTGTGCCTCAGACCCCAGATGGCACCATTACCGTATCCCGGCTTGCGTGGTGAAGCCGCAGTTTCTGATTTTCGAATTTGCGTGTAAGTAGATCTTGGATTGACCGGATATCCGCCGTGCGGGAATCTAGAGGCTGACGAACGCCCGTCGATAGCAGATTGCCTTGTAGTGGCAGTCTTGATTGCGTTACCATTGCGCGTACTTTGAAGGGTCAGGCTGGCGGCGCGTCAACGACGTATGATACTTTGCGTCTTTGCCTCCAGCATCATCCTCGCATTCGCTGCCGTGCTCCATATAGCCGGTCATGTTCTGAATGTCGGGGTTCTTATGATCGCTGGTATCAACTTTGAGGTGCGGTCCTTCGCACTTTCCTGTCAGTCTGCGCCGACTCTGTACTCGCCAGATTGCAGCTTCGATCATAGTATGCAACCTGCTGGTTGTCGTGACATACCTGTCCCGTGTCTTTAGGCGCGATGACGGGAGTCTGAATGCCACGACCACGTCCGACACGGACTCTGATGATTTCACGTGGCCCGCTCGACAGTTTACTCGAACGCCTCCGACACTGACCACGCTCGATATTGATTCGTCGATGTCAGCAACGCAGGAGTATACCACACACATCTCCATACAGGATATTTCTGTTCCGACGATTCAGAATCTAAGAGGTAGTGCACATGCATAGGTCGCAATGTCTTGAACGAATAAAATGCTTCTTGACCGCTTTGATGGAAAGGTCTACAGGGATCCGACCAAGAGGACCATGTCGGTGTTACTCTGGTAGTGTCCAATGATGAGGTGACCAAATTGAATTTGAGGCTCCATTGAATCGGGACGACTGTGACCAAATCCAATGGCCCTTTTGGGCCGTGTAACTGTCACGACCGCAGTGACAGCCTTATCTTCAGTCACACAGTACTGAGTGTTTCGTGTCAATTGACCACATGCTAAGGGATTCTAGCTGTCACCACAAATATCAATAGTCTCCTGGGTATAGGGATGATGGATAGATTAGCATTCCTTACTTCTCTCTCAATTGTTACTTGGCTTCAACCAATTCAAAAAGATGTGACATTTAGGTCACACAGAGTCTCAGCTTTGAAAGAACTGGTCGAAGCCAAGTAACAATTGAGAGAAAACTGAGGAAATCTAATCCATCCATCATCCTTTTTATACCTGGGAGACTGTCTATATCTGCAGAAGGGATGGTGGACAGATTAGAATTCCTTAGTTCTCTCTCATCAACCAGTTCTTTTGAGCTGAGACTCTGTGTGAGCTAAATGTCACAGTAACCCAGTTCAACTTGTAACTATCATCACCTTATCTGTGATCATATGCCAGATCACTGATCATGAAACAAGAATCTCTCAGCAATGGCCTCCAGTGCCTTTGTCGTATTTTTAGCACTTCATAATGCGGATGCATGTGGGCCGGCGCGTGACCCAACCTGGCGGTTCATATACCTCGGCATGAAACCCTGAACTGAAGTCCTCTGCATCGACGGAGCCACTAGCTTCCATATCGCGCCAAATAACGCGAAGAGATGGACTATCGCAGGTACTTTGGTGGCCACAAGCTGTTGGTGGCAAATCGTGGCGAGATAGCCGTACGAGTCATACGCACGGCGAAGAGGCTCGACATACCTACCGTTGCGGTCTACAGCCCTTCCGATGCCCTATCTCCGCACGTATCGCTAGCCGATGAAGCGGCTCTTTTGAAGGATACATCCCAACCTCCCGATGGGCAGCCAGAGTCCAAGTTGTACCTGTCGCTCTCCGCAATCTTCGCTGTATGCAAGGATAAGCATGTGACGATGGTCCATCCCGGATATGGTTTCTTGTCCGAGAGTGCAGGCTTTGCTCATGCGGTCGTGGACGCTGGGATGATTTGGCTGGGTCCTCGGCCAGAAGCCATTCATACCATGGGCTTAAAGCACGAAGCGAGAAATTTAGCGGCGAAAGCTGGCCTACCTCTGGTCCCCGGATCGCAGGGACTCGTCGATAAGCCGGAGGACGCCCAAAGAACTGCGAGGGAGATTGGTTTTCCGGTGATGCTCAAGGCTACTGCTGGTGGCGGTGGAATGGGCCTTGTCATCTGCAAGGATGATGCAGAGCTCTTGGTTCGGTTCAAAGATACGAGAGAGCGAGCCGAGGTCCGTTTCTCGACTCATATATGACTGCTCGGGGCTTGTGAACACTTATGTAACTACCCAAGACACTGTTCCACCATGAAGGCGTTCTCATCGAACGGTACTATCCGTCTGCGCGGCACATTGAAATCCAGGTGCGGCCTACAACCGTTGGATGTATTCAGCCATGCTGACGATGCGCTTGCAAAAGGTCTTTGGAAATGGAACTGGCGACGTGGTTCACATGGGCGAACGCGAGTGTAACATTCAACGCCGGCATCAGAAGTTGATCGAGGAGACACCAAGCCCATTCTTTTCTCGCTATCCTCGGCTCCGCAAAGAAATGTGCGACGCTGCAGTTCGTCTGTGCCGTTCCATCAAGTATTCCTCCGCGGGTAATTATATAGGGTTTGGTTTCTTGGGAGTGCACAGTACCGAAACGTGAACCTTTAGGCACAGTCGAGTTCCTTGTGGACGATGAAACTGGCGATTTTTTCTTCCTTGAAATGAATACTCGGATTCAGGTGGGCACGAGAACGGCTCCTAAAAGTATTGATAGATCACAACAACTGTATGTATAGGTTGAACATCCAATAACAGAAGCGATCCATCCCGGTCTCGACTTGGTGGAACTGATGATCGCGCAAGGGGTAGCGGAACGCACAGCGAATCGTGGCCTTGACTTGGACAGTGTGACGTTTTCGCAGAGCTTATTTGATGCAAACACATACAAAGGCAGCGCGCATGCTATCGAGGCCCGTATCTACAGCGAGAACCCTACCGACGGATTCAGACCGTGTTCTGGTGTGCTTCAACAAGTTGACCTTCCAGAACATGACTGGCTCCGAATTGACCACTGGGTTCGATTTCCTGGCTAGCTTTATTGCGTCAGTCTCTGACATTCAGATAAGATTTCAACAGGAACTAACGTCACGACTTTCTTCGACCCACTCCTGTGCAAGATCGTTGTGAAAGGCGATACCAGAGAAGAATCCATTATTCGTCTTCAACAGGTTCTGCTGACTTGCAAGATCCACGGGCCTCCTAATAACATTCCATACTTGATCGCAATTTGTGAAAATGAAAATTTCAAGAATGGGAGAGCAACAACGGCATTCCTCGATACATTTGACTTTACGCCAAGGTACCTTTTACCTGTTGTTCCTGCCGTTCCCATTTCTAACGCAGAAAACAGGGCTCTCACCATCATCTCCGCTGGTATAGAGGCTACAATCCAAGATCTTCCTGGACGGCATATCGGACTTGGTATGCCCCAGAGTGGGCCCATGGATGCCCAAGCGTTCCAGGCCGCCAATATCCTGGCTGGAAACCATCCAGAAACTGAAGGTCTTGAAATCATCACGCTCCCTGGGGTAGGGTGCAAGTTTGTATTCCATATCCCATGTGTAGTAGCGGTCACTGGAAAGGCCGTTTCTGTCGAGATCAACAGGGAAAGGGTACCAATGTGGGCTCGTCTTGTCGTTCCTACAAAAGGAATATTGGAGATCGGAGGCGAACCAAGTAATGGCTTCAGGGTTTATCTCTCCATTCGAGGCGGGTTCCCGGAAGTTGCCCGTTACCTCGGGTCCAAGTCCACCTCAATGGGTTTGGGTGGTTATCAGGCAAGTCTTGGCTTCACCCGGTTCACCCTGAAACAGCTATCATTTTTCCACAGGGGAGAGCATTGAAACCTGGGGATCAGATCGCACTTGGGAACTGTTCGCCACACTTTTACGAAACACAGAACCCTATTCCGTTCGTGCTGCCGACAACCCTCATTCCCGTGTTTCCGAAGGAATGGATTGTAAACGTCCTCCCTGGTCCGCACGATGACGACGAGTTCATAACATCGGAGGGAAACATTGCTTTCTATTCAACACAGTGGACAATTAGTTCATCTAGTAATCGCATGGGTATCCGCCTACAGAGTAACGACAGGATAAAATGGGCTAGGACCGACGGTGGTGAAGGAGGGTCGCACCCTAGCAACATCCTTGATAATGGCTATGCGTTAGGGACCGTCAATCTGAACGGGGATACCCCCGTGATTCTTACTCAGGAGGGGCCTGACATGGGAGGATACGTTTGTGCCTGTACAGTTGCATCGGGCGACTTGTGAGCACGACCGCTTGGGTTTAGCTTGATCTTGCTGCAGTGCTGATCTAAAAATGTTGTAGGTGGAAGTTGGGTCAATTGAGCCCTGGGAATAGCGTGATATTCAATCGTATCTCCTGGGCGGAGTCGCAGATTGCCACACAAGCTGCAAGGCTATGGATTGAGGATGTCCAATCTGCGGTATCAGGCACTGTTATCCCGACGCGGGTTGTACCTAGTTTGGGAGGCGAGACGGGTTATTCCAATCCCATCCTTTGGAAGATCGTGCCTCCAGCCGGGGTACCAAGGCCCACGGTGACCTTCCGCCAAGTAAGTCACTTTCCTACGTTGATGATGAGATGTCGCATTCTGAGATGCGGATTCTGCTCCGAGGCTGGTGATTCTGCCATTCTCGTCGAGTACGGTCAGATGCAACTCGATTTCCACGTACGGGCACGCGTCCACGCGCTCGAAACAGAAGCTCAAGCGCGGAAACTGGACGGAATTTGGTCTTTTTCGCCGTGTATCAGAACGACCATGGTAAGAGTTTCACGATCTCCCCGCGACGCCACCAAAAGCTGATCCGCTAGTGTCGGTTTGAACCCACGATCGTCTCCCAAACTGAGGTCCTCAACTTCTTGGTAGAAGTGGACAACTCGCTTCCGGATACGATGACCGATATCGAGTTCCCAGGCAGGAGGATTGTCTTTCCTATCGCACTTGACGATAGATGGAATCGCGAGGCACTGGAAAGGTACATGAACACCACGCGCAACAAAGCCGTGTACCTACCTTGCAACATCGACTACCTTGCAAGGAATAACGGGCTCCAAGGCGGTGTCACAGAGGCATTGGAAAAACTGATGGGGTCGACCTGGGTAATCGGAGTTGACTTGTTTGTGCCTGCTGTTCCTGCTGACGAGTGATCCTACTAGCTCGTATTCGGCGTCGGATTCTACTTGGCTTGCCCTTTCTTGGTACCGGTCAGTGAATACCACGGTAGGCTTGATGACGTACATGACAGAGAAACTCTCCAGATCGATCCCCGGTGCCGTCTAGTCGGACAGAAGATGAACCCATCACGGACTTATACCCCTAGTGTAGGTTCTCAGGACGGTGAAATAGGTGACATTCGGATTCACACTTTTGGTTCAGGGAGCCGTCGGAATCGCGGGACCAGTCGCAGCGATTTACCCTGTTGTATCTCCAGGAGGGTATCAACTCTTTGGGAGGACTCTCCCAGCCTGGCAGACATGGGGGAAGGGTATTGATTTCAGTCCGGAACATCCGTGGTTACTCAGACCGTTCGATCAGGTTGTGATCCATTTGGTTTTCTCAGTAGCTTTTCTCTAATCCCACTGATAACACAGGTCTCATTCAAACCTGTTAGCGAGAACCGCTATCTAGAGGTCAGGACTCGTTGATGTCCATCCTAGATTCTTGATGACAACAAAAAAATTCCAGATCGAGCAGGAGTTCAATGCTGGACAGTACAAATTCGAGGTCTGGATGTACTGACGCTGAGACCAGTCCTGATTCGAGTTGATGGGGTGTACAGATCGAACCGACAGTGTTCTCGATGGCAAGCTATACCAGATTCGTGAACGCAATCGCCAAGGAAACTGCCGCGTTCACAGAGAAACGAGCACAGGCCGCTGCTCGTGAAGGAGCAAGGTGAAGCGACCTTGTCATTACCCCCCGTACCATCCTAATTGTCTCTTTAAGAGAGAACGTGCTCCTCCACGAATGGTTGACCCGGAAGGAAGTCGAGGCATCGGTTGGCAGTGCAGGTGGGCATTGAAACCGGGCCTGCGGGAATGTTGCATGCTGATTGGACGGTAGAGTCGAGCGAGGCCAATGCAACCTGGAACTGTACATGTATCCCGTCGTTCATGTCAGCCTCTGTCTGGAGGATCAAGTGCCAGGTCGGTCAGACAATCGAATCTGCGGATGATGTCGTGATCATCCTGGAGGCGATG
>JBBPJV010000580.1:0-18920 GCA_038088915.1 Sutorius aff. eximius
CCAAGAGAACTAGACTGAGGTTCTCTGGAGGGGGACTTCGCCCTTATATACTACCAACTATGTTTGTACATGTATGGCTAGATCTAAGATACGAGTCCATCTATAGTAAGCCCTATACCCTCAGGGCAGGTGGAGATGAAACACTGCCATCTAGGCTGTGTGGAATGAAAGCAGGACACTGCCCTATGAATGCCTTATGCATCAAGCATGTCAAAAGTACCAGAGATTAAAAGAAGCACAACACAGCATGGAAATTAAAAGAAGGCTGTGTGTGACCAAAGGGGAAGATCTTGGGCAGATCCAGGGAAGATCCATAGATCAGATCTCCGATCGAAATATAACTAAAAGAGGAAGTGGCTTCACTAGCCTTGTAAGTGCTATATACAAGGACGTCCATGGGAAGAAGAGATAAGATAAGATAAGATGTGAGACTCGCTCACGACTAAGTCCGTCATTGCTTGTGGAACTAGCCCAGAGTGTAGTTCAACTACGAAAAGTGTTGAAATGATGGTCAAAAATTACCACCTATAACAGTCACAGGGTCTAGACCACTATGTCATAGTCTAGCCCCTGACATCACCACCTTCTCTTATGTACTTGTACCCTTATTTAGTATTCAGGGTACTGGCACAGCATGGTCTGTGTGCTGGCCCTTTGCATATATAAAGGGCATGGTGAGACAGACTGGATTTCCTCCAGTCTTGTCAACCTGTGCATTACCTGGGTCTAAGGAGGAGTGGCCTCAGCTGCTCTAAGCTTCCCCTTCAGTGCTGAGTGCTCATACAGACTGCCATTCCTTCATTATCATCATACAATATTGCCAGGCATCATAGCCAGTCCTTCTCTTCTATCAGTAGTCATTAGCACGCCATTGGGTAAGTCTTCCAACACCATGTGCTTGGGGCTAGGGCTTGAGTCTACTCACCCTATGAGTTCCTCCTTGGGCTTGTTACACAAGGGTTGGGATGCAGTGCCCACAAGAATACCCCCTTTGTAGAGAGGAGGTTGAGTAGTGAGAGGCTAGTCTCAGCAAGGTCACACTAGGCAAAGCCTAAGTGGGAATTGAGTGTGGATTGTAGGTGATGGTGATACAAGAGAGAACTAGCATGAGGAGTAGTGACTTCTTGGACTTCTTGCAGTCTTTCTTGTGACATCCCCCAAGCCACTTACATTCTGAGCAGGGGTTCTTCAGTCTTTTACATTGGGCAGCCATATGCCTGGTCTTGTTGCAATTGAAACACCTCAGTCCACTACTGTTGGCTGAGATGTTCATTGCATCAGGGTCCTGTGACTTTGACTGGGACCTTCCCCTTTGGAAGTTATTTTGACAGGTGCTCATCCATCCTCAAATAAATTTCATAGTCTCCTGAGCACATCCTATCTTGTGAATTTCCTGCAAGTAGGTGGAGACCAAACTCTTGTGATTGCCATTCTCAACAATCTGGTTAATGATGGAGCACTTTACATTCTGCTCCAATATGGTGATAGCATGACTTTCAGCTATGCCACTGATATTGTAGATGGCCTGGAATCTCATGATAAAATTGTCAACCCTCTTGGCCTGTCCTTGGATCATGGTGGCCAACTTCTTGTGGCCCCAATCCTGTTGGTGTTACGATACCATCCTCTTTAACCTAACTATATCCTAGTCTAGGGTTAGCCTAGCTAGTACATCACTTTCGCTACACTCATACACTGGACTTCATTGTATTTCCTGTACTATAGCTCATGTGATCAGTCTGCACCCAATCCTGTCACGTGATTGACCTTCCTGTCCCTGGCACGTGACCTAGTCATGTGACCATTACGTACTTATGGACTCTTACCTTACTTATGATGTCATAGGGTCTAGACCATTATGTCATAGTCTAGCCCTCTACATCACCACACTCTCTCATGTACTATTACTATAAGGGGTACAGCACAGCATGGTCTGTGCACTGGCCTCTATGATATATAAGAGCATGGTGAGACGGACTGGATTCCCTCCAGTCTTGTCAACCTGTGCATTACCTGGGTCTAAGGGGGAGTGGCCTCAGCTGCTCTATGCTTCCCCTCCAGTGCTGAGGCTCATACATGACTAATCCATTCTCTTCCTCATCGTCTACAACATTACCGAACATCATAGCCGGTTCTCTCTTCTATCAGATCGTCATTAGTGCGTCATTGGGTGGCCCTCCAATGTCGTGTGTTTGGGGTTAGGGTTAGAGGTTTGCCTCGCCCTTAATGAGTTCCTCCTTGGGCTCGTTACAGTTGATTAGTAGGTTGGAATAATCCTTCAACCTCCTGGACCATCATGGCCCACATATAGTCCTGACCTTTTGCTAGCCAGGTCTGTGCAAAGGGTCTGGCCTTCAGCCCTTTGAGCCTTGATAAAACCACCACTACTGCATCATAAGAATGTGGCATGATTAAGGGGGCATTGACATCTAGCCAAGCTCTGATCTTGGTCCATCACTCCTCAAACTTTCCAATGGACCCATCATAAGTCCCTGGGTCTTTGAAAACCTCCACCTTTCTCCCCAATGCTACTTGCAATGACAAGCTGCTTCCTGCTGGCATCTTGCCCAGGGTGGCTAGCTCTCTTTGCACTTCATTCAATGTGAAGGCAGTGTCATCATATTTGGCTCTTAATTCTGTGTGCCTTTCTTCCAGCTGGTTGTACGCCCTCTGCAAGTTAGTGAACTTGTTGTAGATGGCCTGCATCCATTCACTAAGGTCCTTGGTAGGGTTAGACAAGATTGCTCCTAAGGCTTGAGACATGATGTGAAAGTAGATATATTGGGGGGGGTGGTTCTAAAGATACCTCTTCAGCTTGTTCAAATGAATACAGCTGCGAAGGGTAATATGAGGGGGATGTAGGGGATCAAATAAGTCATCTTCTCTCCTTATAGATGCAATACCTCCTACTCTTCTTCTTCTCCTCAGGAGCTGCCTGGCTTTGACTTCTTCTTCATCAGCACCTGGTCCTTCTGACTCTCTCTCACACTTTACTGCCACTAAGTGGAGCAGTACTATGATATCCTCCTCTTCTTTAACTACCATTTCTGTACTGATAGTACTGGTGGGCAAATCACATGATGGGGTGAGCAATGGAGAGCAGGCAGCAGGTGTATGCACTTGACACATTGATCTTACCCACTGTTCATACTCCTGGTCAAACATCTCCTCCTCTAACTCCCTTTTCCTATTATGATCTGTTATAACTGAAGCCTGCAAGATGGCTTGGTTGGGATTGTAATAGACATCAGGGCTGGCTAATCTGATGGTGAGTGCTGCTATGCAGGCTTGATCATCTAGATCCTGAAAATCTGAGGGCCTGAATAACCCTTCTAAATGCCTTAAAAAGGCAGTGCACAGTGATGGTGGGTAGAGGAGATCTGGCAATGGTGAGCTCCTTGCTCATTCTCCTTGTGGACTCTCTGGTGGGGCTACCAACCCAGGAGCTTGTCTGATGTCTGATTCTTCAGCAATGGCATGAGAAATGTACAAATGAGGGCAGGATCACACTGACTGTGCCTCAGTCTTGTGATCCCTTCAAACTTCAACAACAACACACTTGCAAGGCTTCTTCAATGCTAAGGCATCAGGCAAGGTGGTGCATAAGAGTTTAGATCAAGTGAAACAACCTCAAAGGCTTCATAGGTACAATGCACCAGGTTGCCAACTTAATACTAGGGAGAGATGAGGGATATTTATATCACTCAGAGAAGAGATTCAATGAGGGAAAACTTCAAGTGATCTAAATTGAGGATCATTGGCTGGGGACTTCACCCTTATATACTACTACTGACTATTTGTACATGTGTACTGCATATCTAGATCAGTAGATAAATATAGACAGATGAGACATAGTGTTATGAACTCATTTTCTATCTAACTAACTTTCAATACTCATACACTAGTAGTTACACTTTTTCTCTTTATTACTTGTCACAACTCGTCATGTGACCTTTCCCCTATCTTTCCTTTTCCATGATCACGTGACCAGAGCCTAGACTCTATGACATCAGACCACATGACTGGTCTAGATCCATGACATCATAAATAAGAGCTTATTCTGCTATTGGTGTAGCTTTCCTTATCTATCATATTGTTATGATTTGTTTCCTTTTTGCTTCTTTCATCTTACAGTCTAGCTCACATTCCTAATGCTCACTACACTGCAGACCTTGTAGCCATTCCTACACTTCAGTGTCTGAACCCCATGGACTACATTTCGCCCATCACGTGATTCTTTTACTCACGTGACTATTATCCTTTTCATAGCCATTCCCATGCCACCAAGTGTGGATCATGGACTACCATCTCTGATGACTCACCTAACGATTCATCATCTTAGATTGCCTTTCTCCTCATGTCCTACACGAGTTCCCTTTACAGAATCCTGGTGTTCCCTTTCCCTTTACCACCAGATATCCTAATATGGCCTATTCCTTTCCTTCCATCTACCCTGGACCCATGGCTCTCCATTGTATTCCTACTATAGATCTCTTGCCCTCAGACCCATGGTTGTCCATTATATTCTTAGCATAGATCTCTCCATCTCTCCTCTCAGCTCTCTGTCGAGATATACCTTAGTATCTCTTTTATTCTCTCCTTCCTATTACGGATACTACTTTCCCACGCTCGCCTTACTATATAAGACTCGCACCTTCCTTGTAGTATTCCTTTATGCTAGTTCCTACCCAGTACTTAGGACATAGTACTCCCGTACTTGTCTAGTCCCATCTCCATCTACCCCTCATGTCCTTACCTCCGTCATCCCAATACTAGCTTTTCTCTCATCTCTGCACTGCATGCATCTTTGTCAACTCTCAGTCTGGCACTGTGACCATCACCATTCTTCGGGCATCCCTTCACTATCTTTCCTCAATCCTTGGACTCCCTCCCAGAGTCCTATACTATCATTAAGTCCTCTTCCTATCAGCCTGAGGCTGATCATCCTTGTCATACATCAATCCCTCAATGTCCTCCTCAATGTTGGCCTTTGTCCTCGTCCCCTGCAGCTATCCCCTGCAGCTTCTCCATCCTCTGGCCTTCCTCATTGGCCTCCCAATCCTCCCTTGAACCCTCTCAGGTTCCTACACCTTCCAGCCTGTCTGTCTATCAGGCTTCTCTCGTTCCTCCTTCTGATAGTCCTTTCCATGATCCCCGACCTCTAGGAGTACTGTGCTCCTTGCCACTGGATGGAGCAACAGCTCCATACCTTCCACCCAATCCCTCAGGGGCTTGGTTGTAACACATATCACTCTTACTATTTATTAGTCGTGTATATTAGTCATAGTCTTGGCAACTGTATATATACCTGGGTGTAGCTATGACTGTTCCCCCAGTCTAGCTCACTTGGGTATTACCTAGGATCTGATCTTAGGCCTGAGCAGGATATCTAGTACTATTCTCTTACATCCTTGCCTGTGGTAACCATCCCACATGTTCTCCTCTTTTCCTCTTCATTGTAAAACATTGCTGGACATCACAGCCAGTCCTATTAGTCATTCCACCTCATCCACATTGCTTCAGGTCTTAGTTTGGATCCTGTTTCACATAGCCATCAAGGCTGTGAAATGGAGATGAATGCACAGCACTGGGCTGTGCATCAAATGGAAGAGAAGCACATAGCCTCAAGGCTGTGTGTGTGGTGATTAAGTACATGAGGCAAAGCATAGCCATACACAGCATGGAAATGAGAAGAAGGCTGTGTTAGCATAGGATCTGAGATCTTGGACAGATCCTGGGATAAATCAGAGATTGGATCTGGAGATCAAATATAACTAAAAAGAGAAGAAAGGAAAATAATAATAGAGGGCAAAAGATAGGATAAGATAATAGTGAGACTTGCTCACAACTAAGTCTGTTGGTTGCCTGTAGTACAAGGCTTTCATAGTGGCACTAGGCCAATCTGTAGTGTTAGGCTAATTGCAAAAATTATAACCTGTTACAATAGGTCTCTGCATCCTGACATTCCCATGAGGCTTTGGGAGATGTGATTTGGCCTTGACTGGACTGAGCAGTTTGTGATGAGCAGGATGTGATGGGGGGAGTTGGGAAAGGTTGAGATGAATAATGAGGATGGAAGGGAACAGGTTCATTGAATTGTGAATACTGAGGATCATAGAACTCCCAGATTCAAGCCTGACAAGGTGGGGGGGCAGGACTTCTACAGTTCTTTGCAGTCCCACACAATGTGACCCATTTTTTGACAGTTATAACATTGTATGTCCTGTCAGTTCAGTCTTGCTTGTTGCATTCCTATCTCCACTGGAGCTCCTTGTCCTGATTGTGTCCCTGTGGCGGTGAAGTGTGGGGGACCACCTCTTTGAAATGGCATGAAATGTTGGCCTCATTTGTACCTGATTCTCTCAAATCTTTCTTCCATTTTGGCATAGGAGTTTAATGTTTTGTTGAAGGTGAGATCACCCTTATTTTCTAATACCACTGTATATATTTTGAAGTCAATGGCTTTTCAGAGGAGGTGCACCATTGTGTCATCATTGATCTCTATTTCTTCCTTGAGAAATTGGAATTCATTGAGGAACTCATTGGTCCTCCTGTTTCCTTGTCACAGACCTTCAAGCTTTGAATATGCTTGTTCCTTGTAGTCTGCTATTTTAAAGTATTTCTCAATATCTGTCTTGAGATCATCCCATTCAGGCCACTTGCCCTTTGTTAGCCCTTTTGAGATTCTTAAGTGGGCAAACATGCTGGCATTGCCTAACATGTGCATTAACATGGCTGCAGCTTTTTCTTTGTCTTCCCATAAAGGGTGCCATCTTTGGGTAGATATCCATAGCTCCATAAAGAGCCACCACTTCTTAAATGTTGTATGTCTTCCATCCCATACACTGGGATCGGAGAATTTCTTATTGAAGCCTTTCAAGGCATCTTCAGCTTTGATTGCAGTTGAGATTTTGTCAATCTTGTCTTTGATATCTTCCCATGATGTCAACATGTTTACCCATAGAAGTAGATTGTATGTGGGTGGTGATAAGGTTTGCAGAGTTTATGAGATGGGTGGAGAGAACATGTGATTTTGGTGGTGAGGGTTACACAATCTTGGGGTTTGATTTTCTTTTCCCAAGTTATATCTTGTAACCAATCATGCATGAATTGGACTATATTATCCCTGTTTGGGTAGAATGATGTGAGGGGTGTGAGGAATGCTTTGAGCTCCTGAGTTCTGAAAGAATTGGAGTGAGCTGGAAGCATATGACTGTGAAATAAAATTAATATCTCCCAGGCAGCTGTTGAAAGATCATTGATGCAAGGCAGCAGGCAACCACTAAAATGTTGGTAGTTTTACATTGCTTCAGATGTGGAGGGAACTGGGGTACCATCAGTTTCTTAACTCCAACACACCAGTCTTTGACAATGCTTGCAGTGATGTGGGAGAGGGGATGGTAATGCACTTTCCACTGAGCAACTTTATCCTTATTTGATATGGCAGATAACCATATAACTACTGGTATCCAGATGTATGCCCATTGTCTGTCTAGTGGAGCAAGTACTTGTTCTTGTTACAATTTCTTTTCTTTTTACCACCCTGCATACATCTCTCTTATATATAGACTCTGTTTCCTTTCCTATGCTGACTCTACATCTTGGTCCTTCATCCTTTAGCATAGTTGTTTCCTTCATTGCCTTTTACTTCATGGTTACATAATATCACCCAAACAGGTAACTCTTTCCCAGGCCCATTACTATATGAATCTGTAGCTACAACAGATAGTTCCTCACACTAGTTCTCTCTTGTACTACCATTGTCTACAATCATCACTCATCACTCACTTAGGCTTTGCCTAGTGTGACCTTGACCAAGACTAGCTCACCTTGATACTCAATCCCTCTTCTACAAAGGGGGTACTTGTGGACATTGCATCCCAACTCTGTCTGGACTTTGTCCTCACTTTGTCAGTGTATAACACCTTCTTGTCTCCTGTCCTTGACAGTCTTTGGCCCACTGTAGAGTGGTCATTACTCCTTTGAATGTGTCTTGTTGCCACACCTAAGGCAGCACCTCTATGTCGACCTTTGACCTTCATCCTCCATCATCATTGCAACCCTGAACCCTACTGGTTGTAGGTGATCATCAAGAGCTATGCCTGGTCCTACCCAGAACAGTCATAATAGTTCTCCTTATCCCTGGAGTCATGGGATCAAGTTCAACCTTGTAAGAAATCTAGCTCAAGTGAAGCAGAGTCAACTACTAAATCAAAGTGGACAAGGTGGAACAAGAACACCCTCTGACATGGTGCAACATTTTACAATGAAAAGAAAACATGTGAACTAGTGTCCATGGACAAAGGTGCAAAGAAGAACTAGATAATCCCACAGAGGCCTAGAGGTAAACTCCAGATAATGCCCAAGTAAGCTAGACTGGGGGACAGTCACAGCTACACTCAGGGTATATATACATGTGCCAAGATTATTACTAATACATGACTAATATATCATGGAACATGGTATGATGAATAAGAAAAGATACAACCAATAGCAGAATGGGCTCTTATCTATGATGTCATAGGTCTAGATCAGTCACATGATCTGATGTTATAGAGTCTAGGCCCTAGTCATGTGATCATGAGAGAAGAAGGATAGGGGAAAGTCACATGACCATTGTGACAAGAATAAAGAGAAAAAAGGATGTAGTTAAGAGGGTTCAAACTGTGAGTTAGGGAATTTAAATATGTATCATAACAGACTCTGGCAAGAGAGGTCAACTGAGAGTGTCCAGTTGGGATAGTAATAGGTTTGCCTGAGTCAGAAAAGTGTTCAGAGGTCAGTGAGGGGAAAGGGAAGTCTGGAGTCTAGGGTCTAGAGTTTTGAATAGATCCCCAGGTGGAATCAGTGGATGGTCTTCTGGGAGGAATGGTGGTCTACCTAGTAGTAGCCATTGAAAAGGAAGCTAGATCTTTTGTTACAACCAGCCCAGGTGGGGATGGAGGTAGCCCTAAAAGTAATAAAGGTTCTCAGGTTCAAGAAGGAAAGCCCACTTATAACAATGAAGTAGAGAAATGGCAGAGGCTCAAGGATTTGAGAGGTTCAAGGGTGAAGAGTCCACTTAGATGAGGGACAAAGTGGTTCAGTGGTTCAATGGGAAGCTAGGATCAAGGAGATGATTCAAGAGATGGATTTAGGGAGATCTAGCTTGAGATTTCCAAGCAGTTACAGGAGGGTTCTTATACTACTGGTACAAAATCCAAAAGAAGGAGGAAGAACATGCCAAGAGGATTCTTGGTCAGTGGTTCAGAGAATAGTATGGAACTCAATGGAAGGAATCATAGCCTGGCAAATGGAAGATAATGGAAGATGGCAGAAGATGTGGCTATGGAGAAAAGAAAAGTAGTCTGAAGGAGTTGGATACTCATTGAGGTAGTAGATAGGGGAAGGATGAGTAAGATAAGAGAGGAAAGAAATTGTAACACAACTCACATGTTCATCAACTTCACCTTTGTTGATGATAACAAACTTGAATAAATATCCTTGGAAAGGGAATTTTGTATACTTAACTACTGGGATTCAATGCAACAAAACTCCAGCATCACCTGATCTGGCTAACAGCATGTGTTCACAGCTGGACAGCCATTACCCCTAATCTTTGTACTTGAGTTACTGACACATCCAGTGAGCTCCAAAACCATTGCAATATTTAAGCCTGATGTGGTGTACAGAGTGCACCACACACACCTGTGAAAATATCGCTTAGCTCTGGTGACATAAAAGGAAGTACATACTCCTAGCTACAAATCGGTCCATGGGTCATGTGATTTGGCCCAGTGGCTGTGGAGATACACCCTTTTCAAATCAATGATACCATTGCAACAGTTTTGCATCTTTTGATGAGAAAGGGGAATCTTGATGAAATCAAACAATATTTGGCCTTGTTTTGTTGTACAAACAAAAGTGCACCTACAAGTAGTATGTCTGAGTTTAAAAAAGTTCACACACCTCTTGATTCCCAACCACCATCATCATGAAATCTCTTACTTCTGAGACAAAGAATATTATTCTCTCTTTGCTGGATGCAAGTCAATCTGCCCACTTCATCTCTGCTACCACTGGTGCCCATGTCTCCACTATACCAAGGCTTCATTCCAAAGAGTGTTCTGAGCTCCAGAAGTCCATTGGAGGCCATCCATCCAAGCTTTCTCTACCAATATTTGTCATGCTATTCATCTTATCTCCACTCAGAGGGCAGAGAATGCTGTCCAGGTGATCAAGGCTTTCAGGAATATTGTCAATGGGTCCCTTTCCTCTAGTACAGTGCACTGACACTCAAAAAAAATTGGCATGAAGGCTGTAGTCAAGTTCAAACACCCTGTTACGATTTGTTTCCTTTTTACTTCCTTTGTCTCACAGTCTAGCTTGCATTCCTAATGCTCGCTACCCTGTAGACCCCTTTGACTTCTCCTTCATCTCACAGTCTAGCTTGCACTCCCATACTCACTATACTGCAGACTTCATAGCCGTTCCTACACTTCGGTGTCCAAACCCCATGGACTACATTTTACTCATCACATGATCCTTTTACTCACGTGACTATTATCCTTTTAGTAGCCATTCCCATGCCACCAAGCGTGGATCATGGACTACCACTTCCAATGACTCACCTCATGGCTCGTCATCTTAGATTGCCTTTCTCCTTGTGTCCTACACGAGTCCCCTTTACAGAATCCCAGTGTTCCCCTTCCCTTTACCACTGGATATCCTAATATGGCCTATTCCTTTCCTTTCCGCATACCCTGGACCCACGGCTCTCCATTGTATTCCTACTATAGATCTCTCACCCTTGGACCCACGGCTGTCCGTTGTATTCTTAGCATAGATCTCTCCACCTCTCCTCTCGGCTCTCCGATGGGATATACCTTAGTATCTCCTTTATTCTTTCATTCCTCTTACGAATACTACTTTTCCGCGCTCGCCTTACTATATAAGACTCGCACCTTCCTTGTAGTATTCCTTATGCTAGTTCCTACCCAGTACTTAGGACATAGTACTCCCATACTTGCCTAGTCCCTCCTCTGTCTATCCCTCATATCTATACCTCCAATATCCCAATACTAGCTTTTCTCTCATCACTGCACTGTGTGCATCTTTGTCAACCTTCAGTCTGGCACTGCGACCACCACCCTCCTTCAGGTCTCCCTTCACCATCCTTCCTGGATCCTTGGACTCCATCTCCGAGTCCCTTACTATCATTAAGTTCCCCATTCATCAGTCAGAGACTGATCGTCTTTGTCATACATTGGTTCCTCAATGTCTTCCTTGTCCCAACTTGATGTTGGCCTTCATCCTCATCCCCTGCAGTATCCCTTCTGCAGTTTCCTCATCCTCCGGCCTCCCCACTTGGCCCCCCGATCATCCCTTGAATCCTCTCGGGTTCCTACGCCTTCCAGCCTGTCCGTCTAGCAGGCTCACATTGTCCCTCCTCCTGGTAGTCCTTTCCAGGATCTCTGACCCCTAGGAGTACTGTGCTCCTTGCCACTGGGTGGAGCAACAGCTCCATACCTTCCGCCAAATCCCTCAGGGGCTTGGTCGTAACAAAAGGAACTAGCGTAGTCTGACGACACTTTCTAGCTGTCGTACCCCACTCCTTTCCCAGTCATCCGATGTCTTCCATGCTCTCCTTTCAACTTCCCAGGAGCCATGCTTGATGCTGGCTATTTCCCTTCGCCCTTTCCGGGATTTTTCTTTCGGATCGCTTAAGTGATTGCAGCCGAACACGCCTTCCACCAGCATTCCTTCCTCCTGATCGGATGGATCTCAATAGATCTCACTTCCGGCACTCTCCCATGGTCTCCCGAAGCATTCTGCACTCCGAGGCTATCTCAGATCAGCTCGGATCACTCAGATCTTCGCATCAAGATCCTTCCCTCCCGGACATGCATTTCTCCATATCGTAAAAATGGAATTCCTTTGATCCTTCGGAGCTAACCCCACTTTAGTCCGAAGCCTTTGGGTGCACAGCACCTCACCACCTCGTCAACAGTCATTCCTTTCATTCAGCACTCTACGTGCATCAGAGTCGTATGATTCATTGTCATCTGCGACTACTCTTTGTCTTACAGGGCATGTGCAATCATGTAAAACTTGTCGAGACTAGTACTCGCCCCACGCTATTCATATGGTTGTCCGCCATACAAATAAGGATAACGTTGTTCTCCCCATAGTGCACAAGGGGCAGTTCTGTAGAACAATAGGCTACAGCGTACTTCGTGAGGAGACAATACGTCCTCCCGGGTTGGTCACTATACCTGTCAACGAGTGTCCGTTTAGGCTTGAACATTTATCAAGTCTGGCAATTGTCCCGCTCGACTTCGACTTCTACCATTAGTGTAGTTCTAAGTCCCCACTGACGATTTGTTCCCAGCTGCCTGCTGGTACCTGAGGCCATTCAGCCTGCTCTAAGACCACCTCATTCTCTTTGGCAGTTCTCTTCGGGGCTTTAGCCCAACTCTGATGTCCTGGATACTTCCCAGGAATTCCTTCTGTCTTCGAGGGCTGCTCTGCCCTACATCACTCATTGCAACACCTCGACTCCGATGGGCGCTCTGCCCAGGTCACCTTCCTCGAACCCTTCGACTTTGACAATGACTCCTCTTGTCCCTTCTGAGGCTACTGCCTCTTATCCTCTCTGGGGCTGTCGCCCTCACCCTCTCAGGTGTTCTATCACCCAGCCCTTCCTCCTATGCCAGGGCCATCTGCTGCTCCCATCAACCCCTTCGTCATCTCGGGTGTTCGACCACCCTGCTCCTCATTGATCTTTTGGGCCGGCTGCCCACTCCCCTTCGACCAGCGGATCCCTTCAAGACTCCGCTTCGTCGCCCTCAGCATGGCGTTAAAAGGCTAGGCATCTTCGGTAACGCCCTCAGCATGGCATTAAAAGGCTAGGTACCCTCGGTAACGTCCTCGGCAAGACAATAAACTACCCACGTGTCCTAGGTACGACATTAAACTACCCATTTGTCCTCAGTAGGACAGTAAACTGCTTGATCGCGTCCATACCGCTCATGACGTTAAACTGTGCTGCTCTCCAATCGGGTTTAGGAGTTGAAACTGTACCCTGGTCACCCCTGATTAGTCTGGAGATCACTGGTGAGGCCAATCCCTCGCCATGGCCAGTAGTCTTGTGGTATTTCCGTCCTCCTGTTTGAGGACTCGCCATTCAGGAAGCCTAGTTGGCTTACCTACAACACTTCGACCATAAGGCAAGAGTCACCCTCGACAATCGGTCTTAACAAAAGGAACTCTTGACCTTCGAACTACAACGTCCAACAAAAGGAACTCCAAACTCCTAGGATGACTTTGGGGAATTTACTCCCATTCTAGCTGACTATCTTGTCGGATTATCTGATCTTGACTAGACATTGACTTGACCTAGTCTTGACCCACCACCATACCAATGGCAGTCCCTCACCATTAAGTTGGAAGTTTTATGGCTTATTGCCATCGCTCCCACCGTTCCAATGGTAGCATATGGTCTTTGACCACCATTGAACCTGAGGAGTTCAACTCCAACACTGGTATTTTGGCAGCATTCTTTGACTCTTGGTGCTTACAATCGATGGATTCCTCACCTCCGTATTGTAGTTTGGTTTCTCATCATTGAGGCTTAACCATGATCAGTCACCACCTCTGCTTCTCTACCCTGCTGCACTTGACCCCACTAGACTTCCATTGGTTCTGATCTCATCGTCCAGACCGCTGGATCTTAGCAATACCCGTAGGTATCAGAAAGTCCTTGACTTTGCCATGCTAGGAATGTGCACTCTCCGTGCTGCGATTAGGTCACCCACCAGATTAAAAGGTATAGGCTGAACCAACTGTCACAGGATCCTGGCAACACTGGAAATATTGTGTTTTCACTGTCGGAAATCCCCTGGATTTGCCACGCACAGAAATTAGTAGCAAATTGGTAATTTCTACTATTGGTTCAACCTCATGCCTACCAGACCAACCGGTGCTGTTACGACTGCTCCGGATAGGATCAGGCGTAGCTTCCGATGATCACCTTCTACTACTAGGGTCTAGGGTTGAGGGTGAAGAGGACGAGTGACGAGGAGGCTAGGCGAGGATAAGTTGCTACGATGGAGCAACTGGAATGATGGTGACAAGGTAATGGTCTCTAATGTAGAGGACCGTGGACGACGGTGGTGGCAAACGAGGAGGTGTGAATACGCCAACGAGTGATGAGACGCAATGCTCAAAGACTACCCCCTTTGTAGAAAGGCGGGTGGAGACTAAGGTCGAAGGATATGACTGCTAGTCAAGAGTTCTCACTAGGCGGGGCCTAAGTGAAGTCAAGAGTAGATTGGGATGATCGAAGTACAGAAGAGAACTAGCGTGGGGAAACAACTACAGCGGCTACGGGTTTATATAGTACTGGGGACTGGGAAAGAGTTACCCGTTAGGATAGGCATTATGTAACCAGAAGTCAGAGATGGTGAAGGCGAAGAAACATAAGTAAAGGGCAAAGAAGTGCAGGCGAGGAGTAAGCGCGCTGCTGGCAAGTGATAGGACAGAAAGTGGGATGGGAGTGTGGCAGCATGAGTAGAGGAAACTAATAGTACAGGAGAGGAGGAAAAAGAAATCGTAACAGGTGCCTTATTGGATGTCTGGAGTTCATCCCCTTAGAAAGGGGGTACATTTTGGGTTTCTGCATTCTTTTTCGCAGATTCCTGACTCACTCGCCCAGCTTTGCCGGATATCTGATGGACTTTGTTCCATTTTCTAGACCTACTGGAGTGGACAAAGAACATTTAGTTTCTTTCCACAGATTCTAGAATCACTGGACAGGCTTTGTCCCGACTCCTCGACACTTCCTAAATGGGACTCTCTGAAATTCCTTGATAGAACTCTGCATCTTGATCCAGAAGCTCCTGATTTAGAGCTTACCACGGCAGGAACTCTGCTTTCCTGATCCTTCGCAACTCCGTATGAAACGGTATCTACACTAAGACCGTGAACGTCGACGAGGTGGAACGAGGACTAGTTATGACGTCTAGCAACGTGTAAAGAAGAAGAGAGATACACGTGGAATGGTTACCACGGGCGAAGATAAAAGGGAGAAGTAGCACTAGGTATCCCGCTCAGGCCTGAGGTAGATCTCAGGTAATGCCCAAGTGAGCTAGACTGGGGAACAGTCGTAGCATCACTCAGGTATATATACATGTGCCAAGAGCATGACTAATATACATGACTAATAAATAGTAGAAGTGGTACGATAGATAAGGAGAGGTACACCAATAGCAGAATAGACTCTTATCTATGATGTCATGGTCTAGACCAGTCACATGATCTGACATCATAGGAGTCTAGGTCTGGTCACGTGATCGTGAGAAGGGAAAGATAGGGGGAAGTCACATGACCTGTTGTGACAAAATGTAAGGAAGAAAAGTGTAGACTACGAGTGTACGAGTAGTGTAGTTAGGTTAAAGAAAACGAGTTCGTAACACCGTATGGATCTCCCACCCACGGAACCCCTAGTCCAAGCCCTTTACCCTCAGAACTCCGTGTCCTATTAAGGACAATCCAGATCTAGACAAAAGGTATAAAGACCTCCTGTATCTTGGACTTGACAAGTGCAATCATGCCTCGTTCCCCTCGACACTTCGGCCCCCAGGTTCTCCCCCTCTCGTTTGAGGAATGACAATGCTGCATTCATGAAAGGCTATGCTTTTGATGCAGGTTACCTGGACATCCCGCAAACCAGTATATGGTGTTCCCACCTAGGACGACCATTTACCCAGACAGGACCTTTCAAGAGTCCTCCCCTCCGCCGCGACAAAGAACTAGACGTGCTAGGAATCAAGCCAGCACTACTCAGGAGTACTTTAGAGCTCCGACTTCATTGCACTCTGACCCTGTTGTCGTGTATCAAGAAATCCGGCAAACCTTGGAGTACGTTCACCAGACACTGTTACCACATCTTCTCCCTGCCATCATATGGGAGCATGGTGATCTTTGCCCTGCTGATCTCAGCATGGACCCCCGGGACTTGATTCATACGTCCCTGCCATACTCACCCACTGAGGAGCTCATCCGCAACACCATCGCCCTGACCCTTGACTCGCCACCCTCGACCCCTCGACCACTCGACCCCTCAACCCCTCGGCGTCAGACTGGTGATGCCAGATCTGCTCCGCCGTGTCTCAGGTCCATCTCCGAAGAGACAGACTCGACCCTGGGTTGCCCCACCAAGGCAACCACCCCTGAGTCCTTATAGGGCTCCCACTGCACATGGGTTGTGCCAGGACATCTGCCAATGATGTCCACGGATGCGTAGGACCACGTCCCGGCTGGCAGCTTTCATTGCGTACCCAGCTCCCCTGATTGAGGTATACTACACCATATCTCCGTTTCTTACCGTCCAAAGAAACATTATCCCTGACTCATATGCCCACTCCACCTAGGATTGGTTTGACCCTGGTGTAGGTCAATTCCGAGCTGGATCTTCCTCCCCAGCCTTAGACCTGCCGACTCTCCCTATAGAACAGATTTCTGTCCTTCTAGAGGCCTTCGTTCCTGGTCTCTCCAACACTCTGGTGGTTAGGAAAGCCCTCAATCCTTCGGGAAACCCTACTTCACCTTCTCCCCACTGCACACAGTCTGTACTAGGGCATCCCATCCTTTACATGCCTGAGCAGAGTAATGCCTGCTTGCGATGGCAGCCTCGTGCATAACCATCCATCCCGGCTGCTAACCCCTCTTGGTTAGCTGTCCAATCATCACCCCTATGGACGTATCCCTCCTTCCGACCCCTCCTCATGGTAGGACTTGATCTGATTGGTCAACCCCAGATCCGCACTCCTCCAGATCCTCTGAACTCTCCAGCGCCTCCTCACTACTAGACGCCCTCTCCCGAAGATCTCAAAAGATCCTAGGATCCATCCACACTGCTCACGGGTGTCCTCTTCCTCCTCCCTTCTCTCCAATTAAGAAGTACTTGGCTAATAGCATGGCCAACTCCGAGTTCATCGTTCCTGAACTCTCCATCACTCCCACCATAGACTTCCTATCAGCGGAACAAAACTCCGACCGGAGATGCACTTAGATGTGATTTCCCCTCTTTCCATCTCCTCCTTTAGTTTATACTTCCACCAATTCATCGTCGTACTTCCCACAATATGCACCACCATCTGGACCTGGATGTTGATCCACCACTGAGCATCTCCATCCTTATCTTGCTCATGTGTCCATCACTCATCCACCAATTGATGCCCTCGACCCCACTACTCAGACCCTGCCGACTCCATCATAACTCTCGGCATTCCCTCGTAGGCCGTTGTCCATCTTCTCCATCCTCTGGCCAGGCATTGGTTTGCCCTTGGTCTTCACATGGTAGCTCAGAATGTAGAAAGGGGGTAATATTATGATTTGTTTCCTTTTTACTTCCTTTGTCTCACAGTCTAGCTTGCATTCCTAATGCTCGCTACCCTGTAGATCCCTTTGACTTCTCCTTCGTCTCACAGTCTAGCTTGCACTCCCGTGCTCACTATACTGCAGACTTCGTAGCCATTCCTACACTTCGGTGTCCAAACCCCATGGACTACATTTTACTCATCACGTGATCCTTTTACTCACATGACTATTATCCTTGTAGTAGCCATTCCCACGCCACCAAGCGTGGATCATGGACTACTGCTTCCGATGACTCACCTCACGGCTCATTATCTTAGATTGTCTTTCTCCTCGTGTCCTACATGAGTCCCCTTTATGGAATCCCGGTGTTCCCCTTCCCTTTACCACCGGATATCCTAATATGGCCTATTCCTTTCCTTTCCGCATACCCTGGACCCACGGCTCTCCATTGTATTCCTACTATAGATCTCTCACCCTTGGATCCACGGCTGTCCGTTGTATTCTTAGCATAGATCTCTCCACCTCTCCTCTTGGCTCTCCGACAGGATATACCTTAGTATCTCCTTTATTCTTTCATTCCTCTTATGGATACTACTTTCCCATGCTCACCTTACTATATAAGACTCATGCCTTCCTTGTAGTATTCCTTATGCTAGTTCCTACCCGGTACTTAGGACATAGTACTCCCGTACTTGCCTAGTCCCTCCTCCGTCTATCCCTCATGTCTATACCTCCAATATCCCAATACTAGCTTTTCTCTCATCACTGCACTGTGTGCATCTTTGTCAACCTTCAGTCCAGCACTGCAACCACCACCCTCCTTCAGGTCTCTCTTCACTGTCCTTCCTGGATCCTTGGACTCCGTCTCCAAGTCCCTTACTATCATTAAGTTCCCCATTCATCAGTCAGAGACTGATCGTCTTTGTCATACATCGGTTCCTCAATGTCTTCCTCGTCCCAACTTGATGTTGGCCTTCGTCCTTGTCCCCTGCAGTATCCCTTCTGCAGTTTCCTCATCCTCCAGCCTCCCCACTTGGCCCCCCGATCATCCCTTGAACCCTCTCGGATTCCTACACCTTCCAGCCTGTCCATCTAGCAGGCTCACAGTGTCCCTCCTCCTGGTAGTCCTTTCCAGGATCTCCGACCCCTAGGAGTACTGTGCTCCTTGCCACTGGATGGAGCAACAGCTCTATACCTTCCACCAAATCCCTCAGGGGCTTGGTTGTAACACACCCTCTTCTCTCTGCCAAGCATTGCAAAGCATTGTTACAAAACGCTTCCTCATTAGCTTAATTTTTCGTACACTTTCCTACACTTTTGTACACTTTTTACTTATTACCTTTGGACTGTACACTCTATTACACTATTTACTGTACTATAGATCACATGATCGGTTGGTCACTTGACCTGTCATGTGATTCGCATCTTTTCCGGTCATGTGACCTCCTAGGATCACATGATACTCCCTTTGGACATCACATATTTAGTCATATCACAGACACTATCTATTTAAGTAATTATTCATGTACAGGCTTGGCACAGCTTGGTCTGTGCACAAG